>JAIUZE010002155.1:0-52734 GCA_022085475.1 Heliosperma pusillum
CTCACGGTAAATGAAACGCACTAGCATCGTGTACATGGCAAGTATGATTAACAGGCATCCACGGGATAAACATTTCCCTGAACTCATACACGATGCTACATTTTGTATATGTAGACTAATTTCCTCCTGGTAGTACGACGATAATAATACGGTCCTAGTCTAAACCTGGCCAGATTCTCGGAATAAACGTGTTCCGATTCGACATGCGATAAACAATTCGCATCCAAGACTCGGTCAATCATTGACGCCGAGTACCCCAAATTCGGTCGTTAATTCACGAAAGAGGCGGAAAAGAGCACAAGCTACATAACAAGCGGTACGCTACATGCAAATAACACCACCTCGCAAGTACACAACATTCGACGGCCGGGTCGATCAACGCAATGCGTTCAACTCCCAACAACGTCGTCGTATGCCCACTAACACATGCATTTAAGCAGTAGGATACCTCCCCGTTACGACATTCCAGCCTTACGAACGTGGAGGTAGCCAAGGGAATGAGAGTACAAAGCACATAACAAATAGTGCTCAAACCGTATCATTGTAAAAACCGACTCAAAGTGGGACATACCAAAAACCGTCACAAAACATGTGATACAAGCGAATGAAATATCATATATTCAAAACATTAATATTATAAGTCACTACGTAAAATTATACGATAAACGAATCATGCGAACTATTATAAATTACGAGTTTTAAAAAATTATAAGGAAAATACACAGCCGTGTTGCCGGCCGGTCAGAGGACCGGCGGCCGGTACCCCGGCTCGCGCATCAAGCCAAAACCAAAAATCACAAAGGAAAGTCAGTGTGTTCCAGGCCGGTCAGGGGGCCGGCGGCCGGGCACCCGGCCAGGAGCACAACTACACACAAAAAGCAAGTTTGGAAACTAACTAAAACAAGGGTCCACTTCAAACGGTCATAACTAGAGTTCTAGATATGCAAATGCAGAAATTCTAAGTTGAGGTGATAGCTTATCCTCTTACGGTTCCAACGATAGGTCACAAGCCCAAAACAAGCAAGTAACGAAGGAGATATGATCATTTTACGAAAAAGGGTCGGTGCAGTGAGTTCCCAGCCGGCCAATGGGGCCGGCGGCCGGGCACCCGGCTGGGACAACATCAACCCGAGAACAACTATACTTAATTATCCATTTTCAATTATCAAAAATAACTACTATCAACTACCAATAATCGATAACCATCATCAACAATCATCAACTAACAACAATCATCAACAATAACACAATTCCTAAGCTTACTAATCATATTCTAAATACGATTTCTAACATAGAAAACACGTAAAACACGTAAATGATATCGAGTAACCCTTCACCGTTACCTTTATGCATCTTTAAACGATTACTAAACCTTCCTCCACTAGATAGTAATCTTTGTCGGGGTCTAGAAAGTCTCCACCTAAACAAAGACGACAAAAGATGAATATAATTCACCTTTGAGAAAGACGGATAAATTGAAAAGCGAGAAAGACGATAATTTTATTACCAAAACGGATAGAGGAAGATGAGAGGGAAGGAATAAGACGAACTTACGTGAATTTGAGCGAGTAACGAAGGAGTAGCGATGATTCTAAGCTTGGATCAAAATGGAGGCAAGGTTTTGGTTGATTTCTTAGTGAGGAAGAAAGTTTGAGTTGTGTGAATGAAAATAGGTTATGAGGGGAGTATGAGGTGTGTAAGTGGAAAAGTCAAGAAAAACTCAAAGACGACTTAAGACGGGTTTCACTTGAAATCTCGCGTAAAATCCAAATACGGACTCGGAAATTCTAAATTCGACACGGAAAATTTAATTCTAAACTAAAACTAAATTTCGCTGAAAAGTATCCGTAAAATATTTTTACTATAAAAAAGGGTACATTTGCGGGTGTTACAGTGACGACAAGCTTCGTTATCTTACCGAAGCCTCTCCCGAAACACCTAATGAAAGATCAACCGTCGGCGCAAGGCAAGCCTATGATGCTTACTATAAAGAGTCTGCCACAATCAAAATTGTTTTGATCTTATCGATGGAGGCCGATCTTCAAGGGAGTGCCATAAGATGAGCAGTGGTCTATGAGATCTATGCCAAGCTTGTGACCAAGTTTTTCACAAGCTCCTAGGATCATACAATATGAAACGGCTTCCGCGTTATTCGACATGAACCTACAAGAGGGCAAAAAAAGGTTAGCCCTCATGTACTCAAATTGATTGAGCATGTCGAGACTCTCAAAGTGCAAGGGGTTGACATTCCCGAACAACTATTTATTGATCGAGTACTTCATTCCTTGGGAAAAATCAAGGCTTATGTGCAGTTTAGGGTATACTACAATATGCAAAACATGGAAACCTCTCTTCATGAATTGCACAAGATGCTTGTGCAAACTGAGAGAGACATGGGGCTAAATGTTAGCACCTCCAAGGATGTAGTCCATATTAATAATAAGAGTAAGGGAAAGTTCAAGAAAGGTGATTGTAAAGGGAAGAAGCCCTCCACCTTCAAGGGAAAGGGTAAAGCTATTGAGAATAGCTCTACCATGCCCAAGAAGGGTGCCTCCAATGAAAAAAAAAATTGACATTATTGTAATGGTGATAAGACGATATTTATCCGTATTTATACCCCTTATCTATATATTTTTACGGTCTTTAATCGCATTATTTGAGCTACTTGTTATACATCTATTAATTTCGGGATTTGATAACTGAAATATTATTTTTAAAGCGTAAAGTGGATATTTACGTATGGTTTGAATTTGGTAGGTATCAATGGGTTAAGGCAGATTATGATTGTAAGACGAATACGGATGGAAGACCAATCTGGGCTGAGCAATGAAATCAAGTAAGCGAAATATGGGCCGTGCACACAAGTCCTAAACGAGAAAGGAAACTAAGGCTTTCCATTAGCAAGTGATAGTTTAAGAATAAGAAGAACAAAATCAAAAGAAATGCATAGGAAGATTGGCAGCCCACTAAGAAATGAATTTGCATGTGGATCAAAAGCAACATCCAGAAGAACATACGAGAAGCGGAGCTCAGCAATGGAAATCCAACACCATCTCAAATACGATCTCTTCTCATATTTTGATCACAATTCTATCCTATTTCTATCAAAATTGATCCAATATCATTCTCAAATACCGTCCCAGTCGAGTATAAATACCCGAATCCTTCGTCAGAAATACCAGGCGTATACCCATATATTTTAATAGAGAAAAATGAGCGAAATGAGTGACGGTTCGATCATTTGGGTCACAATTAGAAGATGAAGCAGTTATCGGATGGCGTCTTAGTACGCGTCCGAGTATGGGTGGATTCCGGTTCGATCGGAGGCGTGATATCCGAGGGTCGAGTTGCGGATTCCGGACAATTATATAAGTTCTTCTTACTTCCCTTGTACCTAATTATTGATTGAATTCGTTTATTAGTTTTAGTACTGAAACCGTTAGTTGTTTAATTGTTAACCTTCAGTTATTTGTATCTAATATTTTACTCGTCTTAATATAAGCTCCAATTTCAGTTTATAATTTGTTATCTTATTATGATTGGAATTGTTTACTTTTGCTAATTACATGATTCTGGCTTAGTTCGAGTTGTATAATACGAGTAGCAACTAATTTGAATTAATCTCTGCAAATTGGGGTTAGTTTAGGTTGGGAGTAGAATTTGGTCAGTTAATTAAGTAGGTAGTGACGACACTTAAAAGGTTAATTGGACTAATGACGTCTTCTTGGTTGAATAATGCTTCTAATCCGGTCTTTAGTAGGGTGTAACAAACTTACATCGGTCGGTTAGTTTAGAATCGGTCTAGGCTTAGTTCAGGTCAGTTGTAATTAAGAGAAGATTGGGAGTTCTTGTTATCTTGAGTTCCGCAGTTAATCTATAAAGAAACTTGAGATTTGACGTAAACAAATATCAGTTGGCAAGCTAAAGTTACCATGAGAATATGTGCTTAATCGGGTATTCAACTTCACTTTTAGACATTAGTATTTAGTTATATTAGTTCATTAAAATTACCAATGAAACCCCCCTATCGTAAATATGTTAATAGTCGTAAATAATAGTATATATGTAAGTTAGTTAATAAATATTACTATATAGTTAATTAGTTTTTCCAGTCTCTCCGTGGGATCGACCCTACTTATCCTTTACTATGTTTATATTTTTGAGGTTAAGATAGGTAAATAAATTGTTAATTTGTATGCGCAAACGACACGTATCAAATGGCATAGGGCATTGGAAGAGGAATTGCTCTAAGTATCTTGGAGATCTTAAAACTGGAAAGATTGTTCCAGTAGGTAAATATTTATCCCTATCGTTTATGTTATGATCTCAACTTTGGTATATAGATACGAGTTGTGATTCTTACCCTATTTAATTGTAATTAGGGCATCCTAGCAAGGATAAAGGCAAGGACAAGCAAGCCTAAGAAAGCTCTTGAAGGGAAGCTAAGGTAGCTACCCATGATTGAAGACCTATGGAAGCTTGGTCTCATTTTGAATCGTCTAAATTTTGGGATGTATTTTGAGACATTGTTTTTAGAACTTTTATAATTTCCTTGTTTGACAAGGAAATTTGTTAAATTCCTCTTATTGACATTGGTTGTAATTGGATTTAGTGACTTGGTTTTCAACCCAAGTCACTCGGTTTGTTGAAACTTTTTAGTTCTAAAAACTTGTCATCATACTTTACTTGCACTAATAACATAAATTGTATCGACTCAAATTGATCATATTAGTATTATGATGATTGGATCATTATAATATAAGACTAAGAATTCGATTCTCACTTTGAAAGATCAATTGTTAAGTCAAAATTGAGTTATTGAACTCAAAGTAGGGAGTCTACCAAACCAATTGGTCACACCACTTATAAAGATTGCAATTCACATGAATATGAATACACCTCTTTAGCTTATAGAACTAGTCTATCTCGAAGCTAAGATTCGATGTCTTTACAATGAAGTCTTTAGTAGATCACTTAAGGTCATGTTGTGATACTTCTACCTACCTCACCAGTATGAGTACAAAATTGTTTGTGGCTCATAAGGCTATCTTTAAAGAAAATAGTTGTATTTTTCTAAAGATAGAGTGGGAGAAAATAAGCCACAACGAAAAACTAGTTAGGAACTAGTGAGGAAACCAAAAGAAAATGTTCTTAGGTTAGACTCAAGACTAGTGAGGAGACCAAAAGAAAGCGTTCTTAGGTGAATCCTTAGACTAGTGACGAGACCATAAGAAAATGTTCTTGATATAATAAGATTATGATCTATGAAGTGGAAGTACCTAGAAATTTTAAATTTCGTTTTTCTAAAGAGACTTATGAAACTATGTGGAATCTATGCAAAGGTATGATATATTTGGAGTTGTACAATAAATCATTCCATAGACATAAAGATGTTTTATTTGGAGGTGTCCAATAATACATAAAAATGTCTGCAAAAGCTAAGTTAATGCGTAAATATGCTTAGATCCAAAGCATTAGTAAAATACCTCATAGTAGGTGACAAGACCACATGTCCAAATAGGGATTTGGAATAGGATGTGTACATGACACAAGCCTATGGTATCTACCAGGAGGTTATGCTGATCTTTTCTATTATGAGATATAAGAAGAGTTTCACTCGAATTGTCTAAAAGTCATGTATAGACATGAAATTCAGTGAGAGTTAAAGTCATGTATAGACATGAAATTCAGTGGGAGTTAAAGTCATGTATAGACATGAAGTTAAGTGGGAGTTTAAGTTATCATGTAAAGACATGAAGTTCAGGGGGAGAAATTGTTTTCCACGTGAATGACGTATCACTCATTGTGAGTAACGTATTCGTGTTACCGTTTTGAAAGGAGTGGTTGGATTTTAATGCAGAATGAAAGATGGCAACATGTATACTAAAATCAAAATCTATTGTGGAATAGAAGATTTTAGCTGGGCATTTAGAAAAGTGTCTTATATCAATAAGATCCTTTATCTATTTCAACAAGTTAAATAGGTTGTTCATATTGATGAAAGTGGGATCACTATGAAAGGGTCATAGTCATCCACTGAACCTTAGAGTTGTTGATCACATGAGTACAAATGTTTCCGCCATTAGACCAATCATGTATGCCATTACATGCACATACCTAAATGAATTATATACTGGGAGCATGAAAAGCCTATAACAAATCAATCCACATGAGTGTCATTGGATAGCCGACAAGAACATCCATAGGGTTCTCAAGGAGAACTAGGGATTCACTCTTGAGTTTGGTAGAGAAAATTTGGATATGTGGTAAAATTTACACAAACCAAATTTCCAAACTTATAAGGATTTATCCGAATCCTAGGCGTACCTTTGTTATACTAGAAGCGAATAACTAAAAGGATGATTGAAGAGTCAATCATTATAAATTCTACAAATAGAGACCTAGTACACTATGATGAGGATAAGGTGGCTTACAAGGAGCTAATGGTAGATCCTTTCACCTAAATACCTATCAGTTATCATGATAACGAGTGGGAGCATCTTTCAAGTTAAAGAGCGCAACACTAGATTGAGATCTAGACATGTACAGAGATGAATTCATGTTATTAGGAATAACGTTGGATGGAAGGAAAAAGTAATTCACAAGGTTGGAATGAATAAATATATGGTATATTCACTACCCAAGCCTTTATTGCATTTAATAAGATCGTCATGAATTGTCATAGACGAAATAAATTTTAGATTATATGATATGAAGCAATAACATTGTGTTGATTGTTCATATATGATAATCACATTTATCGTTTGAGTTTCTAAAACTCGTTTTGTGATTTGTTATATCCAAATGGGTTGTAGAGACAATTTTGAACCCCATTAAAGTGGACTATATTAACATTGCATTGGCCCATAGTCACTTATATCAGGTGACATCTCGAAGTGAGTAGATTGTGGTGCGATTGATAGCAAGTTCAAGTGTCATAGGGTCATAGGGATGACCAATCGATCACCTAGGCAGACTGTATGAGACACTCTTTCGGGAAGTGACCGCTTACAGAGTTCTGGCAACTCATATAGTCTGGTCGTGGCAAGAGCTACTATAGTATTCTTTTTTAGTCAATTCTTTGACTAAAGACTGTTCCCCTAAGGTAGCACAGTTTCAAAGTGACTTTGATTTATGCTCTACGACCTTCGTAACTGGGGTCAATTGAGCATCTTTTGGGTCATAATGAGTTGTGGATATGCAAAGAGAATAGTGCGATAGGAATTGTCCACCCCTTGTCAGGGTTGTTTTAAAATCTCAAGGTCACTCGAGGAGGAGTCAGCTGAAAATGCGTGGCCACGCTCGAAAGGTATCTATGGTAGATAATTCTGGTCTAACAGTTACTCTCCAGATCGAGGAAACCACTCTTGATATGATCAAATGCAAGTACGACCTGCAAGACACCTTGCATTAAGTGGGAGATCGTAATAGGACAAGAGAATTGGTGACGCACACTTGTCTCGGACAAGTGGGAGATTGTTGGAGTAAGTGTCCTCAACAATAGTGCGATCACATAATTAAATCTCAATAATAAGAATACAAAGGGATGATGAATATTATAGTCAACTGGTCAACATAAATCGGTAACGATTGGCTCAATTGAGTTTGACGTTACTGTCGTATGACGGTGGTGATCAGTTGATCCCTTGAGGTCACACCTAAAGGACAATCCCCTAATCATGTACATTAATTAATTGTATAGCGATACAGATTAATTAATCCCTTAAATTGAACCAAGTTTAAATTGTAAGTGAGAAATATATCTTATTGTAATATGATTAAATAAGATTCATTTTAGTAATTTAATTGTTATATTACTAAGAATGCATTATGTTTATGAAACATTTGAGATAAGCAAAATTGGTTGATCATAATTACAAATTGTTGTAGATTATATTAACCAAATAAAAGATGACCTATTTTATTTACATGTAATTATAAAATGTGACTTAAAATGTTAAGTCTAATTTATTTGTTATGAAATTGCATTTAAATTAGTTAAATGTACATTTATAAGCAAAGATTACATGTTACATGTCACATGTCACATGTGTGACAAATGACAAAATCACAAATATAATATGGAGTCCATTTTAAGTGTAAAAATCGGATATATGGGGTTGGGTAAGGGATTAGGCTTTAAATGTTGTGCTAATGATGATTAGGCAAAATGATTATCTAGCCTAAATACCTATAGCCACCCTATAACTTTGATACGACAAAAAGTGGAGCATGCTTGGCTCTTCCCAAGTTCTACCAACCGGCCACCCACCCTAAAATGAGAAGAAGTTCTCAGTTTTGATTTAGAAAATTATCCATGCTTATCTCTCATAAAACACTACTTTTCACACTAAGATAAAACTTAAGAAGTTTTACACATAAACTAAGTTCTTATATTTTAATACAAGATTACTAAGATTAGTAATAGTGGTATTAATTTTATCTTAAGGGCTACTACAATATCATACTAGTGTAGTATTTTGTAGTGTATTAGAGGTTGTCTTGGGTGCAACTAATTGGAGTGTTCTTATTCTAAGAACTACGAAATCATCCTTATATTTTGAGCTCAAGAACAAAGTAGGAAGGAGTCCTATTTTGTGCCCAAAATCCGTTCAAATCAATGTAAGGAACAATTTCTTCTTCCTTCTTTGTATTTTAGTTATGCATGCATAAGATCCATTGGTTTAATGAGTAAACTAATAATATGATGATATTAGAAATGTCTAATATTGAGTTTAAGAAACTTACATTTTGTAACATAGAAGTTAAAGCAAATCAAAGGACATCATCATTATTCTTAAATTTAAATGTGTATATTTAATATTTATTAAGTTAAAAATCCAAATAAAGTGATGTGACTTCTACAAATGCACATCTAATTAACTTTCATGTTTTTAATTAAAATTGACATTTTAATTGAAATTTTTACCTAATTTTAATGAATTGATCAAATATTCGGCATACTAATTTTTTTAATTGATTATCATGTAATTAAATGTTGTTGAGAAACAATATATATATATATATATATATATATATATATATATATATATATATATATATATATATATATATATATATATATATATATTTAATAATAATAATAATAACAAAAGAGAGTCATGAAGAGAGAGAGCGCCTTCTCTCTACGATTTCTGAGCGAAACCCTAATTTTCTTCTTTTCACTGCAATTTTGATCTTCTTCTTCAATTTTTTATTTTCCTTTCATGGCTAGACCTCGTGGTAGAGGCCGTGGGCGTCCTGTGTTGCACCAGGGAGCTGCGTCGGCTTTGGATGATGTTTCTAATGAGGTTATTGGTGAGATTTCTCGTACTCCATTTGTGATGAATGATTTGATTTCTTCTGCTATTCGTAATCATAGTCGTAACTCGACTTATAAATCGGTTATTAATTCGTTAAGGGAGTCTGGGGATGTTCTGATTGAGGAGATTGAGCCTTCTTTATCTATCCCTCCTCATGTTCCTCATGTTCCCCCTGTTGAGCCTATTTTAGGTGCGCAAGTGTCTAATCAAGGTACTGGGGATCCTGCTCCTGCTTGGAATAAGGTGACTAAACCTAAGGTGGGTATGAGTTTGCATTTTTGTGAGCATAGTGCTGGGTCGGATGAAATTGATATTTGTGAGGATGATATTGAGGAGGAGTTGCGTTTCTGGGAGTTCACTCTTATGGGTAATGTCTTGGGTGCTCGTCCAACTGTAGCACAATTGCAGGCTTTTGTGACTAAGAGTTGGAATCATGTTTCTCTTCCTACTGTTCAATACTTTAGGCGAGGATGGTTCTCTTTTTGTTTCACAAACCAACAGAATATGGAGGAGGTGCTAAAAGGGGGGCCATGGGCTTTGGGAGCCAATTCTTTAATTTTGAAGAAATGGTCACCAAATTTCTCTATGGAAATGGATAAAATTTCTGTTGTTCCTATCTGGATTTTGTTTCCTGAATTAGATCCTTTCTTATGGTCTGATGTTGTGCTCAGTAAGCTTGCAAGTAAGGTGGGAAAGCCTTTATATGCTGATACAACTACTACTTGTAAGGCTCGTCTGTATTTTGCTAGAGTTTTAGTTGAGGCTGATCTTTCTAGTGAGTTGCCTGATCAGATAATTGTTAATACTCCTTTCCATGGTCAGCTTGTTCAGAAGGTTGTTTATGAATGGAGGCCTTTCTATTGTGGTTGTTGTGGCAAATTGGGACATACAGAGAACTTTTGCAGGCTTAACAAGCCTAAGAATACTACTACTGTTTGGAAACCTAAAACTGTTCAAACTGAGAGTGTGGTTGCTCCTGTTTTGACTCCTATTCTTCCTCAGGTGAAACCTGCTTCACCTAGCAAGGGATCTGGTGTTGACAAAGCTAAGGATAAGATGCATAGTGCTAGTATAGACAACCCTAGAGGTAATGAAAAGCCTGGTGACAATCTTTCTACTGGTATTGTGGTTCTTAATAGATTCGCTATTTTGGGTGCTGATAGTAGAACCACTGATGTTCTATCTGAAGTTGAATTGGGTATTGCTGAAATGATTGATCCTGCCCCCCCAGATAAAAATGAGGATAGCAGCATGGAACATTAGAGGCTTTAATGATAGCCTTAAGCATGTGGAGGTTAGGAATTTTCTACATGTTAATAAAGTGGATATTTTTGGGCTTGTGGAAACTCATGTTAAGATTCACAAGGAAAGTAGTATTATGAATAAATTCCTTAATTATACTATTCTTAGTAATAAGTCTCAAGGTAGGGTTTGGTTATTCTTCAATCCTTCTACTGTGGTTATTTCTAATGTTACTCTCCATGAGCAGTTGATTCATTGTGATGCTTATTTTAAAGCTACAAATGTGAAGGTCTCTGTTACTGTGGTCTATGGTATGAATGATGCTTCTGATAGATCTAGACTGTGGGATGCTTTGCTTTCCCTCTCTACTTCTGTTTCTCCTTGGGTTGTTCTTGGTGATTTTAATGTGGTTAGGAACTTAGCTGAAAGGAATGGTCCTAACCCCCCTGCTCTCAGTGCAATTTTTGAATTTAATTCTTGTTTGGCTCAGTGTTTATTAGATGATATGCATAGCATAGGGTCTGAATTCACTTGGTCAAATAAACAAGGTTCTGAGACTAGGACCTGGGCAAGACTGGATAGAGTCTTGATTAACCCAGCTTGGTTATCTATTTGGCCTGCTTCTTATGCTGCTTGTCTGCCCCCTGGTATTTCTGATCACTCCCCTCTGCTGGTTAACCTGGCTGATGGGATTCTTGCTCAGAAGAGATTTAGTTTTCTTAATGTTTGGATTGGTTATCCTGATTATATGGAGCTTGTCAAAGATGCTTGGCAGACTCCTTGTTATGGTACTCCAATGTTTCAGTTATTCTTTAAGCTTAAAGCTGCTAAGAATGCTCTCAAAAGCCTTCACAAGAGGGAATTTTATGACATTTCTGAGCGTGTTAAAGCTGCTAAGAAGGATCTGGAGGTTTGTCAGAGTTGTTTGCAAAGCAATTTATTTGATCCTCATCTCATTAAACAGGAGAAAATTTTAACTGGTAAGTATAAGGAGCTTAGTAGGTTGGAGATTGATATGATTTTTCAAAGAGCCAAAGTCACCAATATTAGGAAAGGGGATTGTTCTTCTAGCTATTTGCTCTCTAAAATAGCTAAAAGAAAGTACCAAAGCACTATTGAGGTTATTAAGGATAAGGATGGTAATGACAGATATGGGATAGATGAGGTTAACTTGGCTTTTGTGGACTACTATACTGATTTGTTGGGCAGGAAAGCTGATGTTGTTCCTATTGCTGAGGCTGTGTTTCAGGAAGGTCCTTGTGTTTCTGATGAAGATGGAGCTTTACTTGATGCTCCAATTACTAGGCTGGAGATTAAGAAAGCTTTATTTAGTATTGGCTCTAATAAGAGCCCTGGCCAAGATGGATTCTCTTCTGAGTTTTTCAAAACAGCTTGGGAAACTATAAGTGAGCAATTTTGTGCTGCTATTGAGGAATATTTCAGGAAGGGGAGAATGATGAGGAAGGTAAATGTAACCCTCCTTGCATTGGTTCCTAAAAAAGATGTTTCTAACACTGTCCAAGACTATAGGCCCGTAGCTTGTTGTTCTGTTATTTATAAGACTATTAGCAAGATCTTGGCTAATAGGTTGAAGGGAGTTCTTCCTGGCATTGTGGGAAATGAGCAGGCTGCTTTTATTAAAGATAGAAATATCTTTGAAAACATCATGCTGTCTCAAAATCTCATCAAGAATTATAATCAAGGTGGTGTCACTCCTAGATGCTTAATTAAAGTTGACATAAGAAAGGCTTTTGATTCTATTCAATGGGATTTTATAGAGAATATGCTTACTGGTTTGAAATTTCCTGAGAGATTTGCTAGCTGGGTTCTAGGCTGCATTACCTCCCCTTGGTTTTCTTTGAAGATCAATGGGCACATTTGTGGGTTTTTTCCAGGTAAAGCTGGGGTTAGACAGGGGGACCCTATATCACCCTATATTTTTGTTTTGGGCATGGAAATCCTCTCTAGGCATTTAAGGAAGATTCACCTTCTCTATCAGGTTTCTTTTCATCCTAAATGTGCTAAGTTGAAACTAAATCATTTGATTTTTGCTGATGATCTCATGATTTTTGTGAGAGGAGATGTACCATCTGTTGCTGCTGCAGCTAATAGTCTAAATGACTTTGCTCTTTGTTCTGGATTGGTTGCTAATCCTTCAAAGACTAGTATTTACTATGGAGGGGTTAATAGTGCTGTTAAGGAGCAGATTAATTCTTTAACTGGCTACACTGAAGATGTCTTTCCTTTTCGTTATCTGGGTATCACCCTGAATCCTGGGCGCTTATCTTCTAGCATGTTTCATATCATGATGGATAAAATTCAGAGTGCTATCCATCACTGGTCAGGTACTTTCCTGTCTTATGCTGGAAAATTACAACTTATTAATTCTGTTGTTTTTGGTCTGGAAAATTATTGGTGCTCTGTGCTGCTTTTGCCTAAATATGTTATTAATATGGTTAATAAGCTTTGCAAGGATTACTATTGGGGGATTCCTTCAGGTAAGAGAAAGATGGTTTTCAAAAGTTGGTCCTCTATTTGTACACCTTGGCAAAATGGAGGGTTTAATGTGAAGGAGCTTTTGAGCTGGAATAGGGCTCTAATGAGTAAATGGGTTTGGTATCTCACTCTTGGTAGGGAGGGTCTTTGGGATAGGTGGTCAAGCTACTATAATTTGTATGGTCATTCTATTTGGACTGCAAAGAGTAAGCCCCATCATGCTGAAAGTTGGAAGGACATTATCAAGGTAAAAGACTATATTCTTGCTATCTCAGGATCTCAGACTAATGCTACTGCTATGCTTCTTTCCTGTGTTCAGAATGGTGTATTTAAAGTTGGGAGAGCTTACAAGATTTTTCAACCTCAAACCAATGTGCTTGGCTGGACTAGGTCACTTAAATATTCTCTTATTTTGCCTAAGCATAGGATTTGTGTTATACAGGTTGTTCAACATCAACTTCCTACCATAGACAAGATCAATGCTCGAGGCTATTCCTTAGTCAATTGGTGTTGTCTATGTCAGGGAGCTATGGAGACACATAGACATCTTTTTTTCAGGTGTTCATTTTCTCAGCACATTAGGAAGGCTATGCTACTGTGGCATAGGGTTTCTGGTTCTACTTCTGATATTGATCTGAAGCATGGGTTGCACAAGTTATCAGGGCGTCCTCGGTGTAGTTGGAAGAAGGCTTTGGCATGTTGTTGTCTAGCGGGTATGGTTTATGCTATATGGGAGGAGCGAAACAACAGAATTTTTGGAAGTCATCCTACTCCACCAGAACATGTTGCTACTTGGCTACAAAATATTTTGAAGATTAGACTCCAAAGTTGTAATAGTTTTCCCTTACAAAATTGGATCAGTGTAACTCATTAGTTTAGTTGCTTGTTTTCTTTATTGGTCTTTGGTGGATCTTGTTTGTAAGAAATTTCTCATTTTTTCCCTTTATGGATGAATATAATGAGTATACTTTTCTTGCAAAAAAAAAATATATATATATATTTTATTTTGTAATTGCTAAACTTCACTTTCATGAATCGCACAACTTAAAATTTACACATTTTTATTTATTTAAAAGTTATACTATAAACTAAAAACAAAGTTATAGGCAACCATTATTTAGGTTCAACACATAGAGTTTCACATTAGTCTAACCATTTTTTTGAATGCATCGTCGAATTATTGTTTATATTTATTATTGATGAGACGTTAGGGTAAGTAGTTGAATAATTGTTAATGTTTATAGGAGATGATAGACTATTGTTAATGAAAAAAGATGTTGGGTGATATATTTGAGGATGAGTTATACACTCATGTATATCATGAACTAATACGAGAGTGACATATTGACTAATATTTGTTTTGTACGATGTATACAAATTGAATTTTGTTGTTTTTTTAATTCTTAATGTATATTTTTCGAATGCCAAAAGATAACCAATAACACTTTAAAACGAGACGCCACCTTAAAAAACCATAAGCAAAGTCCCGTGAATTTCACGGGTAACAAAACTAATTTCTTATATATGAAACACTATTAACCTCTAAATACATAGCAAGTAAACACCCATGATTTTCATTAACATTTTTTTCGATTTAATTATTTACCTCTTGAGTTTTTCACTAATCAATTATCTTATTCAATAATACTCATAACTTACAAAATAAAATAAAAGGCAAATTAAAAGAGGGAATAAATGGTTGTGTAATAGCTATAAAACCTATAAAAGTTTCCATTCACTAATCATTCATTTAACATCCATTACTCATGAATTTCCAAATTAGAGGCTTTGTTTCATGGTTGAATGTTGTATTTGATTATGATGAGTATGGATGTATGTTATGCAAAAATGAAATTTGGCATCCTCTATATTAATTGTTATTGTTGTTTTGTAGTTTGGTAAATTATATTTTAAATTGTTACGCTGTTTTTTTTTTTATTAATTGCCTACAATATACTTAAATTCAAACTTTCTACTTGATTTAATTAAATTAACTACTTGTGAGAAATTTTTTGATTTGTTTGTTAAATATATGTCATATTTATGTTCTCCATTTTGGTCAGTAAAACTTGTGTATGAACTTTATAGCATCGTCAAAGGCACGTGAATGTAAATAAGGTGGAGCATCAGGTAAGTAGTTTAAGGAAAGAAGACAATCGAAATCGATAAGTTGTTGATGTATTATTTTATTAATAGGTAAAGACCAAAAAAAATATTGTATTTTGTGTCAATTGTCAATGGGTTGTAAAGTTTGTAGAGTAGATTTTGGATAAATATTTTGTAATTTATTTCACTTTCTCATATTTATTTTCGTAGTTCAAACTATTTATGTTTCAAAGACAATACGTAATTGTCTTGTATTATTTTGTAGTGATTTGTGGAAGAATTTGTTGTACATTTAACCTCAAAAATAAAAATTAGTGTTCATTTTTGCGTATTAAAATGGAAGTTTAAATTTTAACAAGAAAATCTACATCCACACAGTCCCATGCACTTGCACAGGTAACAAAACTAGTTTATAAACATTTATAATTCCCGTGCATTCCTGCACGGGTTACACACTAGTAATATAAAAAGGATAGTTGAGCATATTTTGAAATGACACGTGGCATCACCTAAAACTTTGAGAAGGCATATGTGATACGGCAGGTTCCATGTTTGGGTGTGTGTATTGAGCTGAATTTCAACCTAAGATAACGGCAAAATGCTCTGATTGCTATGATTCCATTCTTACGTTACATTTTCTTATTCTTATGAAAAATAAAAGCTAAGAATACGTTTCAACCCCCCACCCCACCCCACCCCATCTCCCTCACTTAAATACGTTCTTAAATACTCCTGCTTGAAGTTTGTCTATGCCCATTACGAGGTTCTTTTCATATGGATGTCATGTGAGGACATCTGTATCCGTATACTCCAAAGGCATGTGATGTTTATGAAGTTTGCAAACTGTTTGTGCGGATTGAATTAAGTTTAGTCTGTATCGATGTAGGAGCATGGTCTTAGACGAATAGACTCTCGGGCACCTTCTTTCCCCTATTGTTGACAAAAAGTTTATTGTCTCTATATCTCACTTTTATTGCTCTACTTCTCTAATTTTTTGAACGATTTAAGAAAAATATGCTAGAATTACCGGTAAGTCTTGCTTAAGACGGTATCTATCCGTCTGAAGTTTAAAACGAGTCTAATACTACCAAGTGGTGGTAATAACACAAAACTTTTGATATTTTCTAGGCAATTAGTGGAGTAATTTGATATGTATTTGACATGTCTTAAGCTTAACACGTATAGTGACCATCTGAACTGAGAAATTATGCCCACATAGGTAGTTAAAAACCCAGGGGTAATAGCGGTAGTCTATTAATTTTTCATACTAAATTTTAAAAAAATAATAAAAGTGGGATAAATTTTGGAGGAAAGTGGACAATAAAAGTGGGATAGAGGGGGTAGCTTATTAGGAGGACCGGAGGATATTGTTGTTGAAAATGGTTAAAATAGGGAATTATATAGGGTACTTGTAAACAAAATAGATAGGCTTGTGTAAAATGAGATGCTATATACTGTATTAGGCAATGACAAAGTCTATTACAAGATGTGAGTTGAACAAAACAGTTTCATGAGATAATCATAATAGAAAAATCGTTTGTTCCTTTTCATGTTCATTACAAAATATAGCTGATGAAAAACTAAGGGCATTGTTAAATCCAGCATATAATTTTACTGTTTTCAACACATTTATCCGTCTTATTTCAAAACTACCCCTCTCACTTTTCAGGAAAATTGTGAGATGGAAGCTTAAAAATACAAAAAAGAAAAGAAAACCATGAACTCCTTTCACGTTCTTCGTGTATTAAACCCATCCCCCACCACCTAACCACCCCTCTAACCCTCCCCAGTGCCGGTTGCAAGTTTCCCGCGACCTTACCACCGCCGGTCACATAGTAGCACCTTTGTCGCCGTCTGACTTTATGATCCGCGTCAGCCGCCTCGGAATCCCACCACGTCAACAATCGACGTGCCTGAATCTAACCGCGCCGACTTCATAATCCGACCACTTCTCGACCACTATACTCTGGCCGACGAATACTAATCACCTTTCTAAAACCCTAATTGCAAAAACCCAATATCTAAACCTAATTGTTTAAACCGTTCCTAACAAAAAATAATTCATTCAATTAAAAGACGTCGTGTATCAAAATAATTATTGATAAGACGGAGAATTATTGATAAGACGGAGAAATTACATGTGATACACGCGATTTAAGATCCAATTGTTGAACTATTAACAATTGATTGAGGTTTTAGAAAGAAAGAAGAGAGAATTAATTTTAATTTTTCAGTTTTTAAAATGAAGGGTAGTTTTGGAATAATAGAGGCAAAGTGTGTGAGATATGGTAAATCCCGTCGAAAACTAATTCCCCCAGATTTGAGATGCAAACTTTGACTTAGACCATCCCCAAGCAATGGTCAAGCTAATTGGGTCACCATCCATTTTTACTCTTAATCATTCCATATTTATCTTGACTCATTTACACCCTCCCAAACAGAAAGTCATGACTTACGTCACAAATCCAATCATTTTTCACTTTCCAATATTTTCAATCATTTACCACATTCTCTACTCCACCCATCTACACCCTCCCAAATAGAAAAGTATATGCTTTTTGTTTTTTTATTTATTTTTAATAGTATACCCAATAAAAATGGGACACATGTAAGGTCAATTGGTGGGTCAATTTGCTCCAACAAAGGTCACAAATTGACCTCTTCTAAGGCAAGGTCATACTAATTTGTTCCTTAATTCTTGATTATCATGCCCCAACAAGGTCATGACCTCCCTCATGACCTTGCTTGGGGATGGTCTTATACGAGTACATTTCTCAAGTCATCAGCAAATGGTTGGAGCCCGGAGGGGATAAAATTGGTGCGGGGTACCAATAGTTGTTAATTTGTTGGTAATGTAATATGAGAATTATTAATGACAAACTAACACAATGTAGCAATCAAAATGTGTAGGGTAAACATGAACAAAATTAATGACAACCTAACACAATGTAGCAATTAAAATGCATATAGGGTAAACATAAACCTTCGTAAGCCCGTGCGTTGCACGGGTATTAAAACTAGTTATATTTCAAAAGATTGTTAACAAACTATTACTTTTAGTACTTAAAATTACAAACACAATCAAATATCAATTTTATATAATTTTTATACTCCCTCTTATTTAATGTATTTTTCCCCTTTCATTTGGGCTCTTAGATTAAGGAAATGAATTTTAACCACACAAAACACAATACCCCACACACAAATAAATTTAGACCACACAAAACACACTATCTCACATCCAAAAAAGGAAATAGGGAAGAAAATATGAATAACCCAAAAAGGAAATATGGAAGAATACCATGAATAGGAGGGAGTAATACATTAAATATGATTAAAATACTGATTTTAAATATATTTTACATTTTTTTGATTAAAATAAATCGGAAAAGAACCGTGTTATAGATTATTTCTTGTCCCTTATTTTGACTCTAACTCAGCCCGTATTTACCCTGACATGTATTCGACCTGACCCGTTAGACATGTCTACGAACATGTAGAAGGGGTAGAGAGCTACTTGTTCCACCGATTGCCAATGTTTATTCGTTCACTCCTTTTACCTTCCATTTACTTTTTTTCTTCTTCCTTTCTCAGTACGTCATACTCTATTGTTGATCTTCATCTTGTCATCTCCCCCATCGTTGCTCAAACTCCGTGATTGAATGCGCTCTACTTTCAATTTCGCCCTTAATTGATTCCACAATGACATATAGGTGAGTAAATTCTACGTTTGTTTTTTATTTACCACCTGTTTTGGTAAAAAATTATCTAAACCTATTAAATCGATCGTTGACGGGTCAAAATGATCTACTCTTTTTAGCCTTGAAAAGGGGGTTAATTTATATGTGATTTGTGACGGAATACGGATGAAAAATAAGCAAAAGTAATGACGAAAATAACAATAAATGTAGAGTAATGAAAAAAGGACACACGAAAATGGTGACGCGGAAACCCAAATCGGGAAAAACCGCGGGGGGAGTCGGAATCCCGCCAAATGTTGTACTATGGTTCGTTAATGGAGATGTGAGCTAGACCCAGAAAAATAAATACAATAGGCAGTGGAGTTTTTTAATAACAATGGCGCTTGTATTTCGTGGGGATGATGTAGAAATTGGATGATCCTCTCTTGCTTTGTGTCCCTAGTATTTATAGGCCTTGCAAAACCCTAATGCCTTCAAAACCCTAATTGATGCAGCCGTTATTCTTCCTCCCTGGAAATCCTCAACAGCTCCTGATTTTAAGGATTTTGTTATTTGACTGATTCCTGTTCCTCCTGACAGAAGGCTGAGTTCGTGCTACTTCGTTCTGCCTGCCAAGTCAACCTCCCTGCTTTCAAGGGATCAGTTATTGACTGGTTCATGTTCCTCCTGGCAGGAGGAACGTTCCTCCTGGCCGGAGGCTGGATTTGCGTCACTCTGTTCCGCCTGTTAAGTCTCCTATTCTTCCTCAACTGCTCCTAAATTCTAGGAAGCTGTTGTTGACTTGTTCCAGCTGCTGTTATAGTTCTCTCCTTTGACCCGTTCCTCCTCAGCGTTCTCCCTGGATGCTCTCCTGTTCTTTCTCAACTACTCCTCTTTTAGGGGAGTTTGTTTGTTGACCTTTTCTTTCCATGTCATCAGTCAACTTCCTCCATGATGGACCACTCTTAAGATGCCACATATTCAAGTAGGAAAATTGTAAATTTTGGCTATAACAATTGCCCCCAATTTTGCTTCTCGACTTCGTTGAGGAGGAAAATTAGTCTTCAGGTTCCTGCTGGTTGATGGTATTATGCCGGTACTACTCTGCTGGAACATGTTGTTCCTGCTATGCTGGTGGTACTCTGCTGGAACGAGTACGTGCCTGTTGTGCACCTTGGACAATATTTTGAACCTCTGTCATGTACCTCTTGAATTCTGGTATTCTGATATGCTCGTTCTTGCTGGACAATACCCTGTTGTTCTAGCTGATTTCCGTCTCCATGTTCCTGCTGGTATGGAAGCATGACCACGTAGGTATCAGGTGGAATCCTGCTGACAGAAGTTGTGTTCCTGCTGCTGGAAGCTGGGTTCCTTATGGTGGATGCTTCAGGAGGTAGCTTCCTCCTGACTTTACCACTGTGATCGCCAAGGGTAATCCCGGTGATGAGAACCTCGAGCGAGCTTGCTCATGTAGTAATTACGCCGACCTGAAAAATGTTAGTGGTGGAGCACATGGCTTTGTTGTGGTCTGCACCTACGGGGGTGCAGACGTACTCTATGTTAGAACTGCTCAGTTCTACTTGTTTGTGTTTCTGAAGTATTTAGTATGTGTTTATCGTTTGTAGCGCACGTTTGTAAATGTTATGTCGTGCATGCACTGTTTGTTGGGAGTGCATTGTGGGGAATGCACTGCGGATGTAGGCCGGCAGGACTTTAGATGGTGGCTCTGGGATTTAGTCGCCCGACTGTACGCCACGCTATGTAGTGGTGACTTTGGTGGTGCTGGAGTCTGTCTGTCCTGGCGGACCTCAGGGGTTCCTGTTTGACCACGCGCACGATGTAGTTCCCCCAGGGAGATTGTACTGTTGTATTGTTTTGGCTCCTTTTGAAGGAAGAATTCAAATTTCAAATTAAGGTAGAAAATTTGAGTTAGCTACCTGTACCAAATAATGTAATTGGTAGGTCATGTATGACCATATAACTGATAAATTGAGTACTGTAATGCCTGCTGGCGAATTGTTGGAGAGGGTCTTGCCCCCTGCATGACTTTCACAGGCCCACTGTGGAGGGCATGCAAAATAGACTGGGACTCCTGTTCGTCGTTCCCCCTGCTGAGGAGGAACTTGCGCTATATCACGGACATTGCAAAGTGCCCTTGGTTCCTGCAGCTACTGTATGTTGGTTAACTTCCAGGCGTTCCTTCTGTCTCCTTGCTGGAGGACATACACTCCTTAGGACCTACCTGAACACTGGCAGTACAGTTGTGGGAATTGCCCCCAGGTTATATATCAACACCATGTTGAATCTGCAGGCAGCGTAACCTGTTCTGCATGGATATTAACTCATCCTGTTGACAGGGTGATCTTCAGGCAGAATGAGGTCACTCTGCAGGAACAACGTGCTGGCAGGGGAACTCTTGACCGTCCTGCAAGAATATTGTTGCTAGGGTTGGCCGTTGGTTTAGCCAACGGCCCTCCGACGATCAAGTCAGTAGTTATTCAAAAATATAAAGAAGGTAATGAATTTATTAAGTTACAACCTACCTCAGGTGTACCACGTATGCTTATAGACATGTGTCCTCTTCTAATCTAATTGTTGTCATTGCCCTTACTTGTACATCCTCAAAGGTATTGCATGGGTACCTTGTCAATTCTTTGTATAGGCTGGAGTCTGGGAGTAACCCTTGCCTGAAGGCCTCAATCGCAGTGGGAATATAACATCTAGGAATGTGTACCTTCTCCCTATTAAACCTGCACATATATTCTCGAGTAGGCTCATCATACCTTTGAATAACGCGATAGAGGTCGCTTGTCTGCTTCTTTGGCTTACGGCTACTAGCGAACTGTTGGTTGAATGCATTGACTAAGTCCGCGAAAGATGCCAAAGATCTATTCCGTAGATTAACGAACCACTGCAGTGCTGCCCCCGCTAAGGTGGACCCAAAGACCTTGCACATGCATGACTCTTTCAGGGGTCCTGTGGCTGTTTCAACCATCATCTTCTGTTTGTATTGGTTGATGTGATCTGACGGGTCGTCGGTCCCATCGTATAACGTCATTGTGGGTTGCTTGAATCCTTTAGGCACATTGATAAGAGCTATGTCGTCCACGAAAGGAGAGTCTGCGTAACTCTGCAGGGCTGCTCTCTCAATGGGGCGCGGCATGCCAGGTATTTTGTTGATCATGTCTCTGAGTTCCTGGAGCTGTTGTTCCACCTGTCCGCATGTTCCTGCAGAAGGGTTAGAGATAGGCGGAACAAAGCCAAAGGGATTACCTTCTGGCGATGTTCCTACAGGAGTGTGTTCCACGGAGCAGGGCTGGCTAGCAAAGATGCTGGACAGATGGGCTGCATTGGTGATAGACCTAAACTGCTCATTCGGTACCTGCTGGCTGGAGGTACCTGTAATAGAGAAGGAGTTAGCCCCAAGAGAACAACTAGACAGAATGTTACCTGGGGTAGCCTGCATGCTGGTCAGCATGGGAGAATAATTGGGTGTTAAGCCTCCAAGATTCTGCCTTGTAATCAACTCAAGGGGAATTTGTTGTCCTTGTCCTCCATAAACTGCTGACTCCTGGAGCGTGTAGGTTGCTGGAACCATCGCCTGGACGCTCTACAGGATGGGTGCTGGATGAAGGGGTACCATGGCTTCTATCCTTGCCTTCAAATCCAAGTTGTCCTTATGCAAGTTTTCTAGGGCTTTGTGCAGGGTGTTCATTTCCTTTAGGATGACCTGCAGAGTATTTGAATCTGGTGGAGTTGGGCTTGGGTGCCTGAAGGTTCCTCCAGATAGGCTGCTCTGGACCTATACTCCTGTGCTGAAATTCCCTGCTGGTGTACCCTCTGCCGGTACCATACTGGGGGTTCCTGGTAGACTCGTCGTTCCTTCTCTGGCAGATTCTGGAGGTAACATGGTGGCCAGGTCTGCAGATTTCTTGTAGCAGGAACGTAGCAGGCACGTGGTGGACTATTGACTAGACGATAGTTTGGCTATAGAAATCGATCACTTTGCCCCACGGTGGGCGCCAAATTGTTTTGGTAAAAAATTACCTAAACCTATTAAATCGATCGTTGACGGGTCAAAATGATCTACTCTTTTTAGCCTTGAAAAGGGGGTTAATTTATATGTGATTTGTGACGGAATACGGATGAAAAATAAGCAAAAGTAATGACGAAAATAACAATAAATGTAGAGTAATGAAAAAAGGACACACGAAAATGGTGACGCGGAAACCCAAATCGGGAAAAACCGCGGGGGGAGTCGGAATCCCGCCAAATGTTGTACTATGGTTCGTTAATGGAGATGTGAGCTAGAACCAGAAAAATAAATACAATAGGCAGTGGAGTTTTTTAATAACAATGGCGCTTGTATTTCGTGGGGATGATGTAGAAATTGGATGATCCTCTCTTGCTTTGTGTCTCTAGTATTTATAGGCCTTGCAAAACCCTAATGCCTTCAAAACCCTAATTGATGCAGCCGTTATTCTTCCTCCCTGGAAATCCTCAACAGCTCCTGATTTTAAGGATTTTGTTATTTGACTGATTCCTGTTCCTCCTGACAGAAGGCTGAGTTCGTGCTACTTCGTTCTGCCTGCCAAGTCAACCTCCCTGCTTTCAAGGGATCAGTTATTGACTGGTTCATGTTCCTCCTGGCAGGAGGAACGTTCCTCCTGGCCGGAGGCTGGATTTGCGTCACTCTGTTCCGCCTGTTAAGTCTCCTATTCTTCCTCAACTGCTCCTAAATTCTAGGAAGCTGTTGTTGACTTGTTCCAGCAGCTGTTATAGTTCCTTCCTTTGACCCGTTCCTCCTCAGCGTTCTCCCTGGATGCTCTCCTGTTCTTTCTCAACTACTCCTATTTTTGGGGAGTTTGTTTGTTGACCTTTTCTTTCCATGTCATCAGTCAACTTCCTCCATGATGGACCACTCTTAAGATGCCACATATTCAAGTAGGAAAATTGTAAATTTTGGCTATAACACCACCCTAATTATTTTCTTTATTCATTGTTGCGGATTTATTATTCTCATTACTTGTTTAGTGTTACTTGAATTTGATCATTGTTGAAGTCAGTAATTGTTGGTGTTATTTATTTAAATTAACTGTTAACTTATTATTGAAATTAAATATTGTTATCAATTAGGGAAATCCATGGCAAAATATGACTCTAAAATAATGGCATGGTGGGTGCTTAAAGGGGTGATGCAGGTTTGATTTATATGGGTAGTACCCTTTAGGACTCTTATTGTTGAACTAGGTGATATTGGTTTACTTTACTTGAGGAAGCTGGAATGTGGGGTGGTAATAAGATGAATGTTGATGTCATATTTTTCATGAACCCTACTGATGGATTGCAAAGGGCTTTAAATGACACTCATACACGGATTATTTGTAAGATGGTTATTGAGAAGAGAGTTTGACAATATTTGTGGCAAATCTGAATGGTTTTGTTTGAAAGAAGGGGGAACAAGTAGTTTGAAAGTTGGAGCAATTGGGGATCAGAAGTTTGAAAATAGGGTTATGGAATATGTGAAAAGAGGAGGCAGTGTTGTGAACGAAGATGGGAAGATATGAAAATGTGGCTTGTGAGTATCGAGTAGTTAAGACTTAGGCGGTGTGTATGACTAAATGTGTAATACCCGCCTTTTTGTAAGTAATTGTAAGCTAAGTCAAATGAAGTCAAGGTCAAAGTAAAGGAAAGTCAAGGTCATACCGAGTCAAGGGGATATGAAATTCGGATGGTACATAGGTAGGCGCGCATGATTGGGCGTGTATAAGTTAGAATGAAATTAGTACCTGCCTTCGAATTACGCGAATCACAGACGAATGGGGCGCGAGAGGCAAGCGACCTAAGCGCGCGCTCACCCTGCGCGTTAATTTGTCGATTCTCAACGTCATTTTGGTCCGCGACTCATGTTTAGGCGTCTTTTTGAGTCTTCGATTCATTATACTTCTTCAACTTGAGAAAATCTAAAGATAAAAGAGGGACACAAGGGAGATTGCCTACAATAGTTCAAGCCTAGTTCATTCTTGCGGTAAGTAGGTTGTTTATAGCCTTTAATCCTTAAACATTGTCTTTAATCTATCTTAGAGTTATGAGATAGTATCTAAACTGAAATATTTATAAATTAGATTTTGCCCTAGCTCAATTAAGTTGGGGGAAATTGGATGAATGTTTAAGAATAGGATGAATTATGATAATATCTATATTTGAGATGAATTATAATTGTTGCATGCACTCGATTATGTTTGATCTGATTCTTAGTGGAGTATTAGTGAGCCTAGAGAGTTATTCTTATGTGCTAGCCAGGTAAGGGTGAATTCATTACTAGCTTGTGTATATGGATGAGATATGTTCATACGTCTACTGCATATTGTTTTATGGATGGTTTTGAGACCGTCGCATTCAGTAAATATTAGAATTGTCATGTCTTGTGGATTGTGTCTTGTTACTAGATTAATGAATTGTGATATTATTGTGAGGTTGGTGTTGCGATAATACCGTCCTATCTATGTTCAGGAAAAAAATGTGATTGGAAGTCGATTCCGGGTTGTCAGTATGGTATTGTTGAACCATATAGTTATATGAATATGTTTTGATAATGACATGTATGTTTGTATAATGTATATGCTTAAACTTGTAATTTTTTGTTTAGTCTTTGATAGGTTAAGCATGATTTGGCACCTGAAGTTATAGCTAATCTATCTATAACCTTGATGATCATTGTACTATAACTATGGAACTATTGAAGTAAAGTTATAAGTGTTTCTACTATAACTTTGGTGATTATCGAGCTCAAGATCAAAGACAAAGTCTTAAAGAAGCTTGGGGAGCTCGAGATGAAGAGCTCGTGATTTGAATGAAATGATGATCAACATACTGAAGATCTCCAGGAAGATTTTGTAGTATAAGTCGTCGTCCAATAATGGTAATTTCAATAGAAAATTTGGAAAATACAGTTATAACTATTTTAACTATAACCTTACTTATCAAGTTCAAAGTTATAGGTGAAGTTGGTTGTTTTAATTTTTCAAAACGGTTTTTGAATTCAGTTTTAAATAATTCTTCTAAAAGAAAAGTATTTATAATAGATTAAGGTTTAAATTTATTTAGTTTGAATATTATTATGATTTCTCTATTTATTAGTAAAATAACTTATGAGTTGTCATGCTATCTAGGGTTTTCATACATGTTCAAACCTAAACCCTAATCTATCTTATTTTGAGCCGTGATGGACTATGGTTTCACGTGGTCAAGGCTTATCGGCCGTGCCACTCGTGATTAGCCTTGAAGTTCAATTAGGGTTTAAGTAAGATGTAAACCTAATATCTTTCTTGTAGGCAGATGATTTATTAGGGTTTTACATTTAACCTAGTTATCTAAGGAGGCCACGACTAGAGATCTAGGGTTTTGATTAAAACCTAGTTTGCCTTTCTACTATAAATACTCATACATCTCATGCATTTAAAACTAAACTTTTCATACTAGAATTCTTCTTTGCAAACGTGCTTAATATTTTCAAGTAAAATCTTTGCTTTGCAAAAATCTTATTTTTGAAAAGCCGCACTTCTACTTGTGAATTATTATTGATAAAATCGTTATTGGATACTAGTGTTAGAATTGTTTCTTATACGTTCAATTGTGTGAACACCAAGAACAATCAAAAACACTTTCTTAATTACGTAAGTTAGAATCGAGTATTTAACGGTACTCAAACTTTGAGTTACAACAGGAGTTAGTTGTACGAGTGGGTTGATAATTTTGTAATCCGTGGAAAGGTACTAGGATTATTAGTCGAGTAATAGTGAACATAGGTTTCGAGTTGTGAAACTGAACCACTTCAAAATCCCTTGTGTCATTCGTTTTCTTTATTTTGTTTTGCATTCTTTCTTTGTTTGTCATGCTACGTGTAATTAGTTGGGTTGAATTTAAGTAATAAATTCAAATCAAGTATTACTACTACACGCTTATACGGACAATTGAAAAAGTAGGCATACTTTATTTATACTTAATTCACCCCCTATTGAGTATTTGGGATCAATAGACTCTTCAGGTATGTTGACATGTTTCTATCTTTTGCATTTGTGAGTTGGATTTTACCATTATTCACAGGTGCTGCTTTTGTCCATCTTGCTTTCTTTATTTTGGTGGACCTGTTATGACCATTGCGGTTCTCGTCCGTATATATATGTGAGCAACCCTGACAGGTACTTGATTGGATGTTGCCTTTTGGGGAATGCTTATACGAGACGGACGAGTGGAGCTTTAATTACTTAGCTTTTGGACTTAGAGAGGCTATTAATAAAGAATTAACATTTATAAACTTCCATTTATTTAGTTATCACTTTTAAAGTAATCTGATGTACTTTTGAGTTTTGGTTTGAGAAATTGTAATAATTACTTAGATTATTTATATATTTCACCTGATTGTTTTATTTGAGTTCACTACGGGTCACAGCGTGATGGTAACACTTACTATTATCACGGATTTCCGTGTTTGGGCACTTGGATAGTGTAGGGTGTTACAAAATGTGTGGTTTTTTCATTTTTACTTTTTTTTTAAATAAAACTCAAAACTGGGTGACCCACCGTATATAAGGTTTTCATTTTCGCTGGACCGGATACGAAACGGTTTTTGGAAAACCGTATCGTGTATACGAAAAATCCGTATCGTATATACGGAAAACCATATAATAAAAACTGTATACCGTATCATATTCATGTTAAAACACCGTATCATATATTTTTCTCAACTCTACCTATCACGGACTAAATGCTCTATCGTTGAAGTCCAGTGAAAGTTTCGCTACGAAAAAATTATGTATTAGTCAAACAAATCATTAATTCATGAAAATTAGAATAAATTTACACAATACATACGACCCGATGATTAGTGACCCAAACCCGATCCCGCCCCAACCCGATAAGATTGATGACCTGACAAATATTAAGATTAAGCAATTAGTGTTTAGCTTGATACATTCGACTTAATATAACTAAACCATTATGGAAACAGTCAGTCTTGCTTCAGACGAACCATTTTGGTCTGAAGCAATAAGACGGAATTTTGTAACCACTTTACAGTTAGATGTAACCACTATTGAAAACAAGTTGATATAAGCTGTGGTTACATTTTATCAAAAAGTGGCAACATAATCCCGTCTTATTTTTCAGACGAAAATGGTCCGTCTGAAATGCAATAAAGTAACTATACCCAAATAATGATAAAGTTGTCTTGATACATCAATTAACCCAAAACGATCCAACCCGATCCGATTCGATCAAGTCGACCCAAATGGTATGCTGACCCAATATGACCTGGTTCGACACGACCTGACCAGGCTTGACCTGGTCCCCATTGTCACCTCTTTGTCCGACTGATTTGACATGCATATTAACTGCCAAACCCTTATGCCCTTGTGGGAAAAATACTTTCGTCCTCCAGAGGACATTAAATGTGTCCTCCATAGCTAATAAGAACTTTCATTTCTAATATTTTCTTATATTTACCTTTTACACCCCCTTATACTAAAAGAATAAATTTATCCAATAATTTTCCCTCCAAAATGCAAACACTAGAGTTATTTCGTTAAAATACACCTAATATTTTCATTAAACTTAAAAACTATAGTCCATTCATTAAACTATAAACCATAATCCGTATAAAACAAAATAATAAACAGTTATTACCAGCTTTAAAACAAAAGGAATAATTAAACTAATTTGTGAAATTTATAAATAATAATGTAGAATTTTTATTCAATAAAAAAAAACTGTTTTATATTTTGTATTTTCAATTATTTTTCTCAAATCAAAATTTAATGAATGATAAGAAATCTAAAAAATTATATTTTTTCCATTTAATATTTATAAGTGTAATACACTAGAAAGTAACATTTATATATATAGAGTGCATTGCACGGGTTTTATACTAGTTTATAAGAAATATTATTTAAATAGAGACGAGGCTTCTTTATTTATTGATTAAGGATGACGTATTAAGGACGGAAGAATTTGGTGGTGCCAGACTGGCGACTGCCATCATCCATCCATCCATCCATCCATCCTTATTCCTTCCTCAACTCATCTATTCCAAATTTCCAATATTACCCTTTGTTTGTATGAAGAGGGAAATTCAAAAATTTGGAATTGAATTTGTGTGTTAAAGACTGACTGTTAAGTAATACTGTCAACTACATTGAGATCTCAGAGTCCTCAGTCCAACCATGGATTCCACCATTTCCAGCATTTTGAGTGACCTTGAATCCCAACACAATCTCTCCCCATTTTCCCACTCTACCCTCTCTCACCTTCAATCCCTCTTGACCCATCTCCCCCAATCACTCTCTTCTGAAGATGATAACCCATTTTGGACCGAGTTTTCGTCTCGTGGCCTTTCCATTTCTTCTCTTGTTACTCCATTGTCGGCTGCCATGGACTCTAGCCCTTCTTCCCTTTCTATTCTTGCAACTAATGTCTACCTTCTGCTTTTCATTTCTTCAAAAGCTCCTGTCTTTTCCCTCTTTACACCCATGTCTTTTATGTCTTTCTTGCATTGCATTCGCCGTAATCTTAAGAAGAATTCCAAGGAGGGTTCTTCCCCTAATTCTTCGGGCAATCGTCGAAAAAAGGGCGGTCGTGCTGCTGCTGCTGCTGCCAAGGGTAAGAGGGTTAGGGTTTCGGATTTAGATGATGAAGGTGATGGGGTTGAGCTTGAGATTGAATTTGATGTTAAGATGTTGTTTATTGTGCTTGAAAGGTTAAAACTTGTATTGGGTTTGGTTCATTTAGGGAGGTTTCCTGATAGTTTCAAGTCTTTGGTACACACTATGGTTGAAATTGTAGTTTTAGGGGTTGATTTATGTGGGAATAATGTCGGGTTTTGTAAGAAATTGTTTGATATTTGTAGGGGGATTTTAAGTCAGGTTTTGAGTCCTGAGCATGGTGATCAGGAAATGAGTGCTGCTGAGGTGTTGAAGTCGCTTTCGCCTTTGATTTTGTCGACAAAGTCGCAAGCTAGGACATTTGGACTATTGTTTGTTAAAAATGAGATGATGGGTTTAGGTCAAGACTCGGAGTTTGTGAAAAAGGCAATGGGGAATTTGCCAAGGTATTTGGTTCAAAAGGCGCCTGATAAATCTGATGGTAGAGCATTGGCTGTAGAGTCTATAATGGAGATTCTTAAAGTTATGGAATTTGATGATCAACTTGGTTTTGTAAATTATGTTGTTAAAATGGCTCAAGGAAAGTCTCACCTTAGATACTTGGCTGTCGATTTTATTCCAAAGCTTATTACTTCTTTGGGAGAAGATAGCTCAAACTTAGAAATAGAAAGTGAGGAAAGAGATTCATGGAAGTCAAGGTGTTTAGAGGCATTGGTAGACCGTTGTTCCGATTCAATTGCTGGAATTCGAGCACGAGCTCTATCAAGCTTGGTACAGCTTGTGGCAAATGTACCACATGATGGCCGAGATTGCATTGTGTTGAAGAAGGCTTTAGGACTTGAAACGGGGCATGAAGGTGGGGCCAATCAACTTCTAAGGAAGAGGTGCACTGATGAGAAAGCAGCTGTTCGAAAGGCGGCTCTTTTGCTGGCAACCAAATTGATGACTCTTGTTGGGACTTCCCTGGACCCTGCCATTCTTAAGATGATGGGAATGGCTTGTTCTGACCCTCTTCTTAGCATAAGGAAAGCCGCGATTTCAGCTCTTTCAGAGGTTAGATTTTTAATTGTTTCTGCTATCAACTTAGGATCTCTATGTTATACTCCCTCCTATTCATTACAATTGCTTCGTTTGTTTTTGGCACAAAGTTGTTGGAGTAGGTAATTGGTTAAGGACAAAAGCTGAATGACGATGGTTAGTTAGCCGAACGATACGATATGTGTGTTACTTTGATTCAAATCTAAGGATAGAAGAGATCTTTTAGAGTTATGAATCCATGAGACATTTCGGTTGAACTGATCACAAAAGAATGAAAAATGGGGGCACTTCCAGAGTGGAGATGCTTTCTTGTATTTGTATATTGGCAGAATTGAGGACTAAACGGGGCTTTATATAGTTGTCTACAAGAAATTAACAGTAATTTGAAGATGTTTGATCGTTCGGCTGTTGCATTCCTGGACTTTCGATTATCTTGATTCTTGCTAGCCGTAAAATACTTTTCTAGTCTCAATATGACATGGATTGAAACCCAGCTTCGAAGTATTATGTCATTATGATTTGATGACTTGCTAGTTTAGCCAACTAACAAAGTAGAACGTCGTGTAATACGTATTCCGCATTTTTATATTAGTGAAAATTCTGTTATTAGCAGAGTTAAGGACTATATGTTGCTCAACAGATATTAGCTACCTAAGATTTTGAGTCAATTTACATTTGCAATTTTTTTATTTATTCCTTATTAGTAATAAGTTATCAATCTTTTCTAATCTTTCAAGATGCCCATAGATTGGAACTTCAGCCTTTAGCTAGATGAGGGAGTTGGATTCAACCATTATGCTCTTAAGTAAATGGATTCATATTACAATTTCCCGTGCAAAAACTACTGGAATAGAAACTTGTTTGTCTGATAAAGCATAGTCCTAATAAATTGTCCTTTTTATTAGATAGCTATTCCGGCAGCTGACACACTTATATTGGAAACTGATAATCTATGTTACTTCAGCTCTTCACTTTTGAGGCCGTACATAAAAGGGGCCATATGATGTCTGAAACGTCATTGAAGGATAAGACTATGGAATTCTTACAATCCAACATCTCTCTTACAACAGACATAAATGGACACTAGCATGACAAAAGTAGAGGAAGAGATTAGTGCACAAGGTATTTAGTATGCTTTTGATGATTTAAAGGCTTTTCTCAAATGTCTCTATTTTATTTCAATTAACATTAAATGTTTCATTTTTTTAAAAATAAAATTTCCATATTGAGGGTATCTCACGTACCCTTCCCCTCGTTTTAGGAGTTAGTAAAAATGTCCTAAAATTTGTGTTATAATGTGCCCTTGTATGATTGTACTTGTGTTTGCGTGAGGCACCATACCTGAGTTTGAAATTTGAATAGCATAGTTGATGATGATGTTAACAATGCCCTGGCAAACTTAATAAGGTTGATCCTCTCACCATCCTCTATTGTTCAGCAAGTAATTCAGTACTTGTACTTCATGATCCTTGTTGTACATAACCAAACTCAAGTTACCGTCTGTACCAGGGTTACTGGGAATGTAATTTTGGAGCTATCAATGGCTAGATATTTCAAGATGAATGAACTGGTTTTTCCTTAGCGCCCTTGCTGTTCTACAGGAATATAGCTCTGTTGATCTCATTTTCTTGCAGAAAAGACTCTTGTTTACACCACTTTTTGACAGCATCGTAATGAATTCCATACTTGTTTTCAGGCATTGAGAATATTTGCTGACAAAAGTGTTGTTACGGAGTGGCTTCATTCTGTTCCGCGATTAATAACTGATAGCGAGACTAGCATCCAAGAAGAGTGTGAGAATTTGTTTATGGAGCTGGTCTTAGACAGAGTTTCTCGAGTTGGATGTGATGTTAATAATGTGACAGCAAATCAAAAGTCAAAGTCAACTGCTAGGAATTTTAAGACACAGCTTGCAACAATATATGGAGAAGGCGTTCTGGATCTTTTAGGTGAGCTATGTAATGCAGAAGTAGCACCATGGGTTAGGAAGATCTGCACTAGTCTCGGAAAGAAGAAACGATTGAAGCCAAAAATAGCAACTTCCCTTCAAAACATTATAAAAACGTCAGAATCTCTGTGGTTGTCGCATTCTATGCCGATAGAGAATTGGACTGCCCCAGCTGGTGCTTGGTTGCTTTTATCAATAGTCTCGTCATTTCTTCCTAAAGCAGTTGAGTGGATCTTTCTTCATCATCACTGGAAGCTTCTTGACAAGGATGGATCAAACTTGAATGAGTTGAAGTCATCAACTCCGGATAGCATTATGCGTGTAGCAGTTGAAGGAATGGAATCAAATTCGGTTTCTTGGGCTGGTGATCGTGTTCTTCTATTGGAAACAATATCTAATGTTTCCGTGGAGTTGGCTTCTGAACCAGCTGCAGAATTGGCTCATGATCTGCTAAAACGAGTAGAGGGATTCAACATGCATTCAACTGAGGTAATGGGTCCGTGATGTATACCAGTATACCATTAATTTCACTGTGGTTTTTTTCTTGTGCTTCAATAAGCAACAATATACACTGTCTTTCCGGCCAAGTAGAACCACAGGGGCGGCATAAGCCGCATAACTCGCCCTACTGAATTTTAACACTCTTGCTTTCCCAAAAAAGCAATATGATATCCGGTTAAGCTAGATCAACCCTCACCACTTGATCTAAGTACATAGAGTATATTATTGTCAATTGTCATATATTAAGAATGAATCCAGGGATTCTCTGTTCATGTAAACTTCTCCAATGTGAAGACATTTGTATAAGTCGTCTGAACAACTAAGATGTGTGATGGTGCGTGATCCCTATCACAATAGTACAGAACCTAGATATGAGACGTGAGTTATGTGGATGAGTTATAATAAACTAAATTAAAAGGATAATGTTAAGTCAGTGCTAGGTTACTCTAGTTGTTTGTTGCTACGGTAGCCTGATATTCTTGTATAATCTTGTGGTCTGAAAGCATCTGAAATTGTTGCTTCATTTCGGTAAAGGACTCCATAAGTGTGATGTCATGTAGTACCACTTGTTATATCAGTCTTTAGGATTTTAGGTTACTTTGAATTTAACCGTCTCACTTGATATTAGTTGCATTAGTCATTTTATCCTTGCCATGACTTCTGTCTAAAAGCTTGCTCAAAAAGAGATGACAAACAATTAGGGAAAAAGAACATATTGTTGTCTGAATCATGTTTCTTGAGAATAGTTTGATAGGTGTAGGCTTACAAGGGAAGGTGCTTAATCAATTTAGTTAACACTACGGCACTACCTATGCTAGACGGCTTTACATTACATTATTGTACTGGAATACCCCCTGTAAAAGTAGATACTAAAATTTCTTTACTGTAACTCATACTTTTCTGCAATATATTACTCTAATTAGTGTAAAACCGTAGCATGAGATACTTGTAGAAGAAAAACATGCTGCAAATCTATTTTTTATGTAATATGCTTTGTGGATGTACTTTACGCGGAGAAATTCTGTGGCATCTTGACGCGTGCGTCTGTTGGCAGGTTAATGCTCATGTGAAGGCACTAAAAACCTTGTGTAGACGCAAGGCCATGACTCCCCAAGAGGCAGATGCACTTGTTACAGCTGTGGTTAATCAACTTTTGCGTAAAGCTTCTCATGTTATAGACAGTTACCTATCAGCAGAACAAGAGGGAAATAACGAGAACACCTTCCTTACACCACCAACCAACCGTAAAAAGAGCAAGGTTACCCCATCACGACTGATGTGCCAAGCTACCAGCGCAGTTTACACTATTGGTTCCTTGCTCATAGTCTGTCCGTCCATGGAAATTAAAGGTGTTGTTCCTGTTTTGCATACTATGATTACCTCAGGAGCTGAGGAGCCAAGGTCAAATAAGTTGCCGGGCTCTCATATTTTCTTAAAGCAGAAAGCGCCGTCTTTATATTTTCAGGCATGGCTTACAATGGGAAAGATCTGCCTCGCAGATGGAAAACTTGCAAAAAGATACATCCCTTTGTTTGTTCAGGTATGTTTATTTAGGTCTTGTATGGTAAAAGATAGAGGATGGGTTTGTTGTAATAGACTAAGGGGGCCTTTGGTTTTGACTTTTGACTAGGGTAAGGGAATGAAATGAGGAAAGGGTAACAATAAGAAAGGAATGAGATTTCAGATATCCTTTGATATCATGGGTTGTTTGTTTTGAACAGTAAGGGAATCCTTTGACCACCCTCCCAACCCCAACAATCACCACCAGCTCCCACCAACAACTTCTCACCTCTGACTGCAACATCGCTGCCAACTACCCCCTCCCCACCAATGACACTCACCGGCGATCGGTGACTCCCACCCCCCTTCGACATTCCCCCAACGTTGCAGAAACTACCATCAATCCCCGAAATCACTACCCCAACCTTCAAAATTACCCCCAAAACACCAAATCTGGTGTGTGGGAGAGTGATTTCTGTGCTTTTTGGGACGAGGGAGGGGATTTCGTGGGGGAGTGATTTTGTAGGGTTGGGGGTGGTGGTTTTGGGAGTTGATTGGGATTTCGATTGGTGGGAGAGGGTCGACGAGGGTGGTAGGATGGGTGTGAGGCGAATCACCGGCAGAGGGAGGTCGTTGGATGGTCTGGTGGCGCCGGTAAGGACGATGTTCGTGATAGTTGGTGGTGGTAGATGGTGGTTTAGGGTGGAGGTTAGAGGTGTGGAAGGTAATCAAGAAAGAGTTTCCCAAAACGGGGGGTAGGGGGGGGGAGAGGGGATGGATTTGGTAAGATGTAATATAAAAAAAAGTAAATAAATTCAGAATTTTATCTCTTTTTCGTCCGTCAATGCATCACAGAATCTCAGTTTGCCTCACCGTGCACCTGTTGTGCAGGAACTTGAGAAGAGTGACTGTGCTGCACTACGGAACAATATCATTGTCATGATGGCGGACTTTTGTGTCCGCTACACTGCATTAGTTGACTGGTAAGCTGTGAATACATTTTACAAAAAATAAATGTTCCTTTTTCAGAGAGAGGAGGGGTTATATGTGAGATCTATTACCAGACTGAAAAACATTACAAGAAACCTATGAAATGCTGTTATTGAATAAGCAAAACCCCATGTGGGGGTAACTGTCACCAAGAATAAGCTATAAGCTTGTGTTGCTGAGTTTAGCTCTTTTGTTAAACCTGGCTAGTACTCGTTGAAATAGAAGGCCTACCTACCTACGGATATAACTTCAACTCTTCACTTTTGGAGGCATACCCTTGAATAATTGCATGTCAAACGATTCAACTTATTTGGGTATAGAATACATACCTGACAGTTAGCAATCTTATACACATCTATGGAGACAGAAAGAGAGGCACATGTTACAAAAAAGAGGACGAGACTTCTATATGAAGCATTTTATAATATGATTTTTCTATTTCACTTTAATCTCTCTACATATTTTAATACTTTTGAATAATAATGCTGTTGTAAACGTGTTCTTGTACCTGTCACCTCGCCTCATGTGTTAATAGTCACGTGCCACAAAATCTGAGTCATGACAAGCCTAACACCTGAATATGTAACATTACCTACAATCAGCAAATACATTGGCAGCCCTTAACAGAAAACAATGCCAAAACATAATATTAGTCTTGGCCATCTAACTTCTGACAGTCATTTAAGGAATTCAGCTTCTATAGATTGATGGCCTAATTTCAACTAGATGAAGTAGATAGCTGCAAAGTAAACAACAGTTCCTATTTCTGTGGTATCTTTGAAATGCTGATAGGTAGTTTTCTTATATGGAATCTTTCTCCCATGTTCGATTTTTCACCTGTCGTGTTTTGCTACTGACAGCTATATTTCAAAAATCACAATGTGCCTTCGTGACTCGTGCGAACTTGTCAGAAGACAAACATTCATACTGCTGTCCAGACTTTTGCAGGTTTGGCTAGCACCTTGACTTTTGCAACTATTCTTCTTGTTTCCTTCTTGACACATAAACAAATCATGATCAAAGTTTCTCACTCTCTGTTATGCAGACCGACTATGTCAAATGGAGAGGAGTTCTATTTCTGCGGTTCCTATTTTCTCTGGTTGATGAATCAGAAAAGATTCGACAGCTTGCCGATTTCTTATTTGGAAACATTCTGAAAGGTCTATATTTCATCGTTTCGGCATTCCTATGACCCATCTTATAATTCTCAAACTTGCTAAAAAGTATCCAACTTGGGTGTGTGTCCAAGTGGACACAGCTATTATATAAAATATAAATACTCATGTTTTTGGCTTAAATTGTAGAAGTCTTGCTGAGACTCTCACATGTGAGAGCAATGCAAATCCTTGTGTTTTCCCTCATTTAATCACAAGGTAGTTTGTCTCATAATTTTTTGTGCTTAAAGTGTCTAAGTGCCATACCATGTAGTCATGTGCCCTTATCTAAGTGCGAGTGTCGGTCTGATTATGCGAGGTAATGTAAAGGGTTGGGTTAGCATGGTTCCTGTTCCAAAGAATAATTGTGCATTCTGTAGGACCCCACAACTGAGTGATCTAATATACTGATCGTCATTCCTGTCATTTCAGCAAAAGCACCTCTTCTGGCTTACAACAGTTTCGTGGAAGCTATATTCGTCCTCAATGATTGCCATGCTCATATGGCAAACAGCAAAACTCAAAGTTCAAAAGTTGAGAGTAGACTTTTTTCTATCAGGTACTTAACTTGTACTTCGTACAATTATACTCCATTCGAGCCACTTGGTTGTTTACATTTTCCTCTTGAGGCTGTTCCATATATGACTGTTAATAAATTTGGCAAGTCTTCCCCGTATCAAATAGCCTAAATTCCTGTACTTATGTCAAAAATTTATTAATCAACTATTTAATCAAGATTCCCTATTTTTACATGTCCTCAGTTACCTCCATTCCACTTAAATGTCTCTAAAGAACTCTGTTACAAAAGCAATAGTTAACAATCAAATGAAATTGAAGGAGTATTGTATTACGATTGTCGCTGTGCATTAATTTATGCCATAAAACTTTATATGTCGTCAGAGGAAATGATGACAAGTCAAGGTCTAGAAGGATGCACATATATGTTTCGTTGCTTAAGCAAATGGCCCCTGAGCACCTTTTGGCTACTTTTGCCAAAATATGTGCTGAAATCCTTGCTGCTGTATCTGATGGTGTCGTTAACATTGATGATTCAGCCGGGAAGTCAGTATTACAGGTACTCATACAGCACTCCTTTTCTTAACTATCATATACTCTCAGCTACATTTGTTAGTTATTTCCATGGAGTTGTGCACTAAGATTTGTTAATTTTTGAGAAAAGATACACGAATTTCTGGATGTGTTGGTTCTATTGGACACGATTGACGGTTGACAGTGATGCAAACTTGGTTTCATGTAATTATGTAAACATACTCCTTTTTGGGAAACGAAGAGGGCCAGACCTGCATAGGTATTGGTCCAACTGGAGTCCTAGAAGTGTAGTTTTTGTGTAAAGAGAGTCCAGGAAGGCAATTTAACGCTGACGGGATTAGAACCCAAGTTATTGTACTTTCCCTCGTGACTTTATCAACTAAGCCGACATATATGATTTTAGTTATTCTGCTCCTAGAAATTACTAATTAGGATTTTTCTGTACAAATTATTTTTTTAGACTGACTGGGAAATTGTTGAACTATAAGTAACTCTTCCAATATTTAGCTATAGTAGGTCTAAAGATCCATTTTTTAAGTTGGTGAGCATAGCTTTTGAGCCGCCTCAAGCAAGAGTGACGGTTTTCAATGTAAATGTGTAGTACACATTTAGTTTTTATTCACTTACACAGCAAGTTGATCTATGATGCATAAGAATTTAGTGTGCTGTTCAAACATGTCTGCCGTGGTACATTCTGCATATTATAACTGATGAGTCTTGTACGAGACGGTCTTACATGTGAAACCAACCCAGATTCTTAGCAAGAGTATCTCATAAAAGTTAGTGAATCTTGTATTAGACGGTCTCAGATCTTAATTTAGACAGCAATCCTTTCTAAAACCTACATTCATGTGTAATCCAGGATGCCTTTCAGATACTCACTTGCAAAGAGATACGACTCCCATCAAACCGTGCATCCACCTCGGATTCGTCGGTTGTAGACGAAGAAGGCGGAGATAGCAGTACTGCCATGGCCAGAGGAAGAGCAATAACTCAAGCAGTGAAAAAAGGTCTAATCCAAAACACCATTCCTATTTTCATAGAGTTAAAGCGGCTTCTAGAGAACAAAAACAGTCCTCTCATTGGCTCACTCATGGACTGCCTTCGCGTCCTTCTAAAGGACTACAAGAATGAGATTGATGACATTTTGGTTGCTGATAAGCAGCTTCAAAAGGAGATCATCTATGACATTCAAAAATATGAGACGAACAAAGCCAAGTCCACTGCTGTGGAGGCCATGTCAAACTTGAAAAAAACCGAGAATTACTGTACACCCGGTGGGCCTAAGAAGGTTCATAACGATTCAAAGGTGGCTTCGGCTATGGGTGATGCCGTGGCTAAGTCAGTTGCTAGATCTGTGCTTAAGGAAGTTAATAAAGGAGTAATGACACCCCCATTGAGTGCACTTAATATGCCTAAACTGAGAGCTTCTGAGAGGAGTGGTCCTAGTAAGGGGCATAAATCTGCACACGTCATAGAATCTCTTAGGAAACGCCAGACTTTTGATTTTGATGATGATATTTGAGGCTTTGTATTGTTCACTGATACTCGTACACTCTGAAGATGCACGATTGTATGTCAGGTGAAGTTGTAAATTCGAATAATATCTGGCCCCCAACAATTCTCGCTTAAGACGGGCTTAAAATGAGGCGATCCGTCTTAAGCTTAAGACTGGTCAAACCCCCATCACAAAGAACAAGTGGAGGGGCAAGTGGGGGGATCCATTTGCCCCCACTTGTCCCCCCACTTGCTCTTTGTGAAATAGGGGATCCATTTGCCCCCCAATTGCTCTTTGTGAGGGGAACTTGATCCATCACAATCTTGCGATGGATCACCCCGTCACAAATGAGAATTGAGCACCTAACTAAAGAACCTATAACATTATCTATCTATTCTATACAATAACTAGTTTAATTGCTCGTGAAATTCACAGGTTCGTTTATGGTGCACGCTTCTGTTTTGATTTTTTGGTTTCATGGTTTCATCTACAGTAATGGGTGAGATGCTATTTCCAAGTTCCATATATTTTCGAAGCGAAACATTATTTTTGACTCCAAATTATGAATCTGTTAGAAAGATGTCTAAAATTGTAAGCAGTTCAAAGCAATATTAGTCATGATTCTCAATTTGATTTTATAACCAAGACTCGCATTGAGAGGTAATACACTAATAACATATTGTCGAATGTGTAGTTTAAACTACCATGATCGTCCTGGTTATCAGAGGCCAAAATCATGCTCTATCACATTATAAATGTAGGTTTCCAAGCATATCTAATTCAAGGAAGAGCCCCAAAATCACTTGTATTGGACTATTGGTACAAACTACATTAAAAATTTGCATTGTTTATATATGTTAGAATTGTACGAATATAGAAATAAAGCTCAAAGTGATGGCAAACTTACAATATGTCATGACATCGCTCTCTAAATATAACATGACGGTTCAATTATAAAAGTTAATCAACTACTCACAATGACTTCTTTTCTCATGCGTAAGTCTCAACAAAAATAGGAATGTAGAAAAAAAATGGTGAAAGTGCTTAAAATAAAGTAATGTTACAACACTCTTGGTCACCATAATCAATACAATTATTACGAAATGCTCTAAGTTACCAAATGATTCTCATCCCTTAAATTCAATCCAACTTTTATACTTGCCCTCCATGTACCAAAGATTGAACCCTGAAAACACAAGCGAAAGATTAGAAAATATGTAATAAAATCATAAAAATAGTGCTTAGAGACCAACACCACAATAATTAATAACAAACTTTCAGGGAATATTATAAATCGCGATCAAATCAAATCACATAAAAATAAAAGGGAAGCTATAGAAAATCAAAGGATGAGGCGATATACAAAGTATAGAGTGCAAAAAAAAAATTAGAAAGGAATTGATGTAAAATGGGTTTTTATAAATGAGAAATTTGAGAATTCTCATTGTGTTTGCAATATCTTAATGGCAATAAATAATAAGGCCAACCGTTTCATCTTCAATGTAGTTATTATTAATTACACGAAATGAAATGGGTTATAATCTATTAATGTTGCGATAATTGTCATTTTAATGTTAAAAGAAGGTGAATAGTCTTCAGTTAGTGGGATCCTCAGACGGAGATGAAAAGTGGGCAGAACTCACGTAAGCTATATGGAGGTTTGGTTAGATGCCAATGACGCCACGTCAACGTGGCTTCAACACATCGCTCAGTTAGACTTTTTATAATATTGTATAGATTATTTTTAATTCAACATGGAATTGTACCCACTCAATGTAGCCCTTTTATATTATTGTATAGAGAGATTACAAATAGTTGGTAATGAAGATTTGAAAATTTAGTTTTTTTTATTGTGTCAAGGTATACAAAAAGGCAAGAGAAAATGAAATTAAAGTACAATAATTATGTAGGTTTTTTATTATTTTTTGTTAATTATAGAGGTGACATGTGGCAAGAAGTGGAGACGTGACACGTGTCACTTCAATGGAGGCTCAACAAGCCTTTTTATATTATTGTAAGATATAAAAAAACATGTTAAGCATGTAACTAAAGGATATGTGGCATCATCTCAGGTTAGCCCACTAACCTTGACATTGATATCTAACATCAATGGAATATCAAGAGAGGGAAATCCCAAAAATCATCATTAATCACATAATTTAAAGGGTTTCTTCATTATTTCATATATTCAATTACATTTCAGTCATTTATTTGTCTTTGATTAAAATACTCTGACAAAGAATACAAAAGACAAACAAATAAACAGGACGGAGGGAGTACAAAATAAATTGTAGGATTTTTTTATACCTTTGATAAAAACTTCTTGTGAAACAACACTACCTTTAAAAAAACGGAATTACTCTTTCACGTACGACTTTTACTCTTTCACATACATTTTTTTCATAATGTTACCAAACACTACCCTTCCCTTAATTAAAAACTCTTGATTTTATCTTCCCTCCTCCTAAAACCTAATTAAATTCCACCCAAAATTTTCAATTAAGGATTTTAATTCTCATATAGCACAAGTAGTTACTCCTATTTGTTAAAAAGATTCAATTAATTTGCTTTATAGATTGTTTTACGAACTATTGTAAAATTGCATTTTGCTAGTAGATTGCTTTATGTACTTGAAAATTTTGCTCCATGAATTTTTGTGGTCAACATAGTACAAATATTATCTATCATGCTCTTCAAGTTTGCTAGGAAATTCATCAAAATAGTAGCCAGTGGTGGAGGCCAATGTCGAACGGCGCAGTGGGGGCTGATGTCGAACGATACGAAGTCGATTGATGTGAGATGGCCGGAGATTGTTAGTAAGAGAGGAGAAGGAAGCGCGAGAGAGGGAAGTGCAGGCGAGGGAAGGGGAGTGCGTGGCAGGGGGAGGTTGGCCGACGTGAGGTCTACCGGCGACTGATCGGAGATGGTGAACTGAGGTGGTTAACTGTGGGAGATAAAGAAAAGGGAGGAAAAATAATTGGGTGAGGGGCTCAAAAAATGACAAGGGTAATATTGTCAAAACATATGTGAAAGAGTAAAATCCGTATGTAAAAAAACACATCCGTAAAAAAAAGTCGGAAATACAATCTTTAGATTTTTGTATTGCAAAACACAATATTTTGGCCAGAATCCGTTACCTTAAACCATTTATGGTGACTTAAATATTTCGCACGTGCTATCTACCTTTCGACTTTTCTTGTTTTGTTTTACAAGTTGATTAATGCACTCAACTTTCTCTGCTTATCATTTTCGTTTTTCCAATTCTATGTTGATTACAGTAGTTATGTACTCGAATCATCCAAGTAATGATCTAACATCACACAACCAAGTCGCACAAAGACACTTCATAATTCATTCAAACAATATTACCAAACCAAAACCCTAGAAATCGAAAAAAAATCCCCAGACCTAGAATCCTGAAGCTTAGCTATAGGTTTGAAGTGAAGTTGGTGGGGGAGTAAAGGTAATCAGGTAAGGATATGGGATACGCTTGGGGGTGGGGGAATGGAACATTATGAAAAATGGGCAAAGGGATTAAAAAGGTAGCAAGCAAACAAGGGAATGGGTTAATTTCATTCCCTTCCCCGTTTCTTCAAACCCCCCAACCAAACACCCTTAAGATGCTTTTCTCGGATAGACGTGAGCAGACTTTGAAGATCCCGATTAACTAAACATCAACACCACCCTCGTCAACTTTCTGTTCAATATTTGGAACATAAAACTGCTTGTGTAACTGATTTATTAGTTGCACTATTACAAAACTTTACAATAGACATTCTGCCATATGCCAGGCCTGGTATTCTATAAAATTTATATAATGTCGAACACGATAATAGTTGCATGGAAAAAAAATCAGGAATTATAGCGTGGCTTAATGTACTTCTCGCTAATAAAGGATGAGATGAGGAGAACAAAAAAAAAAGAACAGTTTCATTACATAAAGCAGGCACCAAAAATACACCTCAGATAAGGAGGTGCCCTCAAATAGTTAATTGCAGGGCAACATGAAGTCACCTAGGTAGACATGAATCATCTCGATATTCAAACTACGCCTTTCTGCCCATCAGGAAATCCGAAACTCTAAATTGGATCCTCCAACCACCACCATAGATTCTATTTTGACTCTGTCGCCACTTCGGAGTTAACCTGAAAAAAATACACTGAACTCAGTATGGAACAGAATCCAAGTAATGAACTCAGTCATCAAGTAAACCGTAAGACATTACGATAGAAACTGAATCCCCCATTGTGGTTTAGAAACTTAGAAACCAACACACGTCACTATCAGTTGTGAACGCACATATTACGATAGACTCCTATTTCTTCCTAGCAAAGAAGAGTGTTTCAACAACCAGCCACACCACCAAAGAACCCCCGTGACAATCCTAGCACAAATGATATTCTTGGCATGTAAACATGGAAGTATATGGTGATAGCCTGGCAGGTTAAAATACTATAAAGTTTTGGCAATAATCAAATTAATCATCTATATGGTTTGTCAAATGAAACAAAAGGAAGAGCTTCTTCATGTTTCAGATAAATTTACAAAGGTGAGACAACTACCAAGGTATAACACAGGGCTACACCCTAATTTTATAGCTGATCCAACAGTCCAACACCAAGTGCAAAGAGTACGAACAACAAAGCAAAAAAAACATAATAAAATTCAAAACTACCCACGACCGTGTTAAGAGATCCATCCACACAATATCCATCCAAATGACAATCATCATTGTGCATATTCCATAAGAGATGAAATGAAATAATTAATTCTACCCCTGAAAAAACAACCAGCCCCTAGTAAGGTTCAACTGAAGCCCCACCGAGGGCCACTGGGTACGTCAAATGCATGCTATTTAGGAGAGAATCTCATCGTCAATTTTATGCTCTGTGGAAAATTAAATAAAAGGCTGCTTTACTTCTGTTGCAAGAAAGAAAAAAACCACAGCAGAAGAAAATCAAATCTATTATGAAATGACGGACAAAGAATCCTTGTTATGACTTGTGAACAGCCCTTATGATAGAAAATAAACTACCAAATTTACAATGACTATAAGAAATTACAAACCTATGCTCTGATCAGCAGATCTACACCTTCTCAGAAAAATAAATTCGTCACTCACCCATGGTATGTGTATCTCAGTATCTATACAAACTACAAATACTTTGAAATAACAAAACACAAACAAAAAACTCGAAGCAGATATCGCAACCATGGAAACTACACATAATACAAATAAACAAGCAGATCTTCAGTTATGCATATTAGGGAACAACTCAAAGAGTAGCAATCCACAAAAAAAAACAGTACTCATCAGCTGGTTTAAGAATTTATTATCCCAGGAAAATACATGTTCAGCAATCACACATGCTAAGAATCTAATAAATAGACATACTCGATTACAGATCCTTCAAACAGCTAAAACACAAAGATATTGGGCATTGCAACCACAGAAGCTACCCATAATAATGAAAATACTACAGAAGAAAGAATATCAACTAACCTTGAGCTACTCCAAAACTCTGTAGCTTGTCACAATGGGGTGTTGGAATATTACGACTCCACTGACGCCTCTGGAGTTCAATATGACAATAGCGTCCCAGCAAGTTCTTATATTCCTGAACTACATTTCCTTCTATATTATCTCGAGCAGCACTTCCTATAGGATAATTGCGATCAAAGTCCGATGATTTAACAAAATACTCAACCCCATATTTCTCAGTCACACGGGGAAATTGATAAGAATAGTTTCGTTGCAGGGAGTACTCAGGCTCTGAGAAAGGCAAGTATGCAAGCAACAGGATCACCAGGAAGGGCACCAACTGCAATAGAACCATCAAATTCGGTCCTCCGCCATTAGACTCGGTCCTCTGTGGTGTTCCCATTCCACGAGTCCTATAAACATGAGAGCTATGGAACACATTTGACTGACCAAAAAAGGCCCTAAATATCTCATCGGGATCAAACTCATCATCAAAAAAGTCATTACCAGTCCTTCTCCTACGCCTCCTAACATTATTCTGTTGATTGTACTCAAACTCATCGACCAACCCAGTTTGATCATACTGCCTCCTCGAATCCTCCTCACTCAAGCACTTAAACGCCTTACTCACTTTCTTAAACGCCTCCTCAGCACCCGGGGCTTTATTCTTATCAGGATGAACCTTTAATGACAACTTCCTATACGCTTTCTTAATCTCCTCTCCCACACATGTCTTCTCTACGCCAAGAACAGCATAGTAATCCCGATGCTTATTTATCTGCCTAATCAATTGAACATGTTCTTCAGTATAATTTCGCTCCTCATTCAAAATCCCCTCAGTTTTTCGAGATGTGGCCCCACTTCCACTCTTACCACCGTGGTTACCATTCTCAGATGGTCCCACTGCGGGGGAATCCATTTTCTCACAGGCAGTAAGTAGATCATCAAGAGACAAAGTATGATTAAGACGTTGCGCAATTTTAATGAATTTTAAAGCCCTCTGTTTATTACCAGATGCAATCGCTTCTTTGGCAATTCCAATACATTTAACTGCCTCATCCTTATTACCATCCATGACAAATATTGCTTAAAACTAATCGCAAAACCCCAAAATTCAATCAAATATCACAGTTTCAACTAAATCAATCAAAACCCTAAGATCGTAAATCCAGGACCTCAATCAACGCAATCACATGAGTACAAATAAGTCAGTAAATATACCGAAATAGATGCGAATTACGAAGAGAAGGTACGTAGATCTGATCGATTTCACATGCCGATGAAATTGACCTAGAATTCACAGAAACAACATAAAAGAGGAGTGAAATTAGGGGTTTTAATACATAAATTAAGAGATGTAGAATTGAAGCACAGAAAATAGAAGATAAAGGAAGATGTAGATCACAGGAGAAAATAGGAAAGAGATGGGAAAATGTTAGGGTTTACTTACCAGATGGAATGAGGAAAGTTGATAGAAGACGTGAGGAGAGAGGATGGACATATAGACGATGAAACAAATTAGGGAGAAACTACAAACTGAAAAATCAATCTATGTGTGACTCAATCCTAGTCGAAATATGACATCGCCTACCAAATTTAACTTTAAATATATTACTCCGTATATTATATTATGAAAATAAATATATACGGAGTATAAATATCCGGGTTATCAAACATGGTCGACGTTTTACAACCAATTGTTGACATTTTATTAAACAAAGACGGAATTACCCTTACTCACTCATTCACTCTCCCCCCTAAACAACCCATCCCAGTAGGGCTGAGCAAAAAATCCGATTATCCAAACCGATCTGATATCTGATCCGAATTCGATCCGAAAGTTAAGTTTGGATCGGATATCCGATCCGAAATCTTTGGTTTTGGTTTGGATATGGATATTAGAACCAAAGTATTTGGATATCCGATCCGATCCGAAACTATAATTTTCTAGTATAATTTCGAGAAAATACATTGTTATTTCATAAAACAACTTATAAAAGTTTAAATTATAAGATAAAATATGTAAGTGGTATTTAAATTTTATGTCGAGAACATTAAAGTAAGAATACTAAATAATCGTGTAAAACGATGAATATGATCGCGTTTCAAACTTAATTTTAAAGCAAATTCCAAAATATGGATATCTGATGGATATCCGCATCCGATCTGATGTGACGGTTTTATACCGTCTTTACCAACCAAATTCTTAGCTACTTTAGCCTTAATATATGTTATTTATAGTTATTTTAGTTCATTAATGCATTTTGGTAGTAGTAGCATTGTTTGGACGTGTTTCTACGCAATTTGGGTTAAAGTGTAGGTGTCATGTTCGAGAATCTCATTCTGAGTTTGGGAAGTGACTTGGACATTTTTACACTTATTCCTTGGACTAAATTCATGCCAAATAATGGGTTCATAAGAGTTAAAAGCTAGTGTATTAAAGACAAGTCAATGCCCAAAACTCAAAGTCAAAGCGAGTAAGCAAGGAAGAAGAGGAAGCGTCAAAGGAAAAAATGGTAGCCTCGTGTCGCAGCAACTCTGGCAGACTATTTAGCCTCGTGTCGCAGCTAGCCGCGTGTCGCAGCAACTCTGGCAGACTATTTAGCCTCGTGGAGAGGCTCAACATTGGATTCCGAATTCTTCTTTAATTCGGCAATTATGCTCACACTTTATGAGATTTTTGTTGGAGCCAGTGTCCTCCACAGTTAGTGCAATAACATAAATAAATCTCTGTAGGTTCACAGGGTATACTTCGTATAATAATCAGTTGATTAACGTTTATCAATAACGGTTGGCTTGCTAGATAAGTTTGACGTTATTGTCATACTGATGGCGGTAATCAACTGGTCCCTAAAAGTCACACCTATTGGATGTGTTCGAGAGATATGATTATTTGAGAAAATAATTATATTGATGCCTTATAATATGACTAAAAGGTTAGTCAGTGTTTTTGACTAAACGGTTAGTCAATGTGATGATAAAAAAAATTATTTAATACAGATTAAATAATGTTGTTTAGCCGAATTAACAGTAATTCGCGATTAAATATAAAAGGTTATATTTAATTGTCATATATATTGCAAGCTAAATTAAATATAAACTGATATGTTGAATTAGTAAAATTGTAAATATACGGATATTTATAATTAATAATATACGGATATTAATTGCAATATATTAATAGCTAAATATGAACCGAAAATAAAGTATTATAATACTCTAAAATTTCGGCCATATGGAGGGTTTTTAGGAAAGAAAATACCTTTCCTAATTACACTAGGATACCTTGTGATAGGGGACTATATAAAGGAATTGGTTTCCCTATTTTAGGGGATTTTTTTTGATCAACCCTAATCACAAGTTGAGCCTCCACCATCACATAATTCACAAAAAGAGAGAAAACGGTTTCTCAAGAGTTCTAGCAATCTCAAGGCATATCTTGTTCCATCTAGGGTGTTTTGATTAGGAGAATACCTATTTTGGTATTTGTTCTTAGGCCTTTATCGCAAGGACTAAAGGTTATTTCTTAATCCCTTCGTCTTATGCAATTTTGTTTATGACTATTAATCATATAAGTTAAATTTCATTATAATCCTGTCGATTTAAAGGGTTGTATACGGATACAATCCCACAAGTGGTATCAGAGCTTTAGGGCTATGAATTTTTTTATATGATTTTCAAAAAAAAATTTGAATTGCATAAATTTTAATAAAAAAAAAATTTTTTCGGTGCAAATTTTTTTTTGGCCGTGTGATTTTTTGTTGTTGTTCCATTCGATTATTGTATTATTATTTTAATAGGTTAAGATGATAATATGAGAATTTGTAGATGTTTAGGATTCAATACTGATTGAATTAAAACGTGAATGGATTTGGTTTGATTGTTGATGAACATCAATTTGTGCTTCATATTTTCGGTATCAATGTTTAATAATGATTAGATATTGCTAGTTTGTACCGATCTAGTTAATATAAGCAAAATCGATTTTTCATCCGTTCATTTTTTTTTTTGCCACTGTTTCGGCTGCTGTACATAATAAAAAAAAAAAAAAAAAAAAAAAATTTTTTTCGTCTTTTTCTCGGCCTGCAGTGCTGTTTTTCGTTTTTTTGTGTTTTTTCCGGTTTTTCTAAAAAACCGTGACAGCTTTTCTAAAAAACCGTGACAGCTATTTAAAAAAAAAAAATAAAAAAAAAAAAAATTTCGTTTTTCCTGACGGTGAACAGTAACCGTACCGGGAATTTTTTTGTTTTTTTTTGTTTTTTTTTGTGAAGCGGTTCACATTGATACCATATTATTTTAAAGCGGTTTAAAATAATATCGTTGTAATTCATATTAATTATGAATTTTCATTGGATTTGAATGATATCTCGTGATTAATTACGGAATTATCACGTGATTAGAATGGTGGTTTGGATAATTAATCAATTTAATTTTGCATTGTTTGATTAATTTTTAGTTGATGCTTTTATTATGTTGAATGACGCTTGAATGGTTTATTTTACGCAATTTTGTACAATCGGTTGTAATTTACTAGTGTGGCCTTAGTAGATTATGTTTTCGTAATGAAGGAAACATAGTCTTGGATGTATTATGAGATCTCGTATCTCCGCTTTGTAATTTTAATTTTCATTATTATTTTTAATTAGAATGTAAATAAGTTTACATCTGTAATTTTAAATGTATTTTGAGAAGATTCGAGACGGAGATCGGATAGCTCACTCCCGCTACATGGACCAAGATGGAACATCAAGACTCGGGTCCAAGGAGGATTCCAACTTGTATTTTGTTCATTTTGGTAGTTAGGCCACACTAGGTGCTTTATTTTGCGTTTTTTTATTTTTTCCAGTTGCTTATTCACATGCTAGAATATATTGCATCATATTCCGCCTAAACCAAACCACCTAAGATTGCATGAAAAATGATTCATATAGATTGAATGTTTATATCATGGACATACGGATGTCACTCGTCTTTAGGGCCATCACCTTAGTTTAAATCATTATCGAGTTGCTAGACATTCGTTCACTTAAATGAATTAAAGTTAAGATGATGGGACCTTCCCCTATAAATAAAATTGAGACTAGTCTTTATAGGAAAAGCTACTATGAACCCCTTCTTCGTCGGAAGTCATAATATGACCCCTTCTACGTTGGGTAAGTAGTGAGTGTTGACCTATTTTATCTCAACATTATAGTACGAGTAATATCTCGTGATTATGATGGACTAAAGATAGAATTTACAGAAATTTATCGACCAGGAATTCTAAAAGTAGAATTAGCCAAGAGGTTGGCTTATCAATTTACAGAAATTGAGTCTTGGGATCATTTATATAATTCTTGAGGGAGGTCAATTGTATAAATGCACGAGTCATCTAATTAAACAGTTTTTCATTAGACTCAAATTTAAAACGATGAAACTTATCATATTTATTTTCTTTTTCCACAGTCAAATATATTCAGATATAAACTGCTAATAACAAATGGCTGGCCATACTGATGACCCAATGCCAAGTGCCACGCTCGGACGTGCGTCCTGGCTTAAGATGTTCATGGACACTATGAATCAGTCAACGCGACTGAAGAATAACGGGTCCAACTTTGCGGACTGGGAGGCGGCATTACGGAATGCTGCCATTGCTGACGGTAAGCTCGAGTACTTGACTAAGCCACTACCGCCAAACCCAGGCCCCAATGCAGAAGCAAATGAATCACTTGCTTATATTGATTTCGTAATGGAGGCGGGTGCGATAAAGAACGTACTCATCTTTTCAATGGAATCCAATTTGCAAAGACGATTCATTGCCCAAGGTGCAAACAAGATTTTCACCACGCTCTCTAACGAGTTCTCGAAAGCTCCGAGGATCGTTAGCTATGAGCATACCTGTCGCTTCTTTGAAGCGAAACTCCAGAGGGGCCAAGCAGTTAGCCCACACATTCTTGACATGATTGAGAATGTCGAGAAACTGGAGGCACTTGGTTGCAAAATCGATGAGAAGATCGTCATAGACCGCGTTCTTCATTCACTTCATGATGGTTTTGCCCTTTTCAGGGCAAATTACTATATGAATGATATGCAGAAGAGTCTTCATCAGCTCCACTCACTCCTTGTACAGACAGAGAGTGATCTGAAATTGAGTGGGAGCCTGAAACAGGACGTTCTCATGATTGCCAACAAGGGAAAGGTATGGGCAAGGCTAAGGCAAACCTAGCTGTAGGGAAGCCGAAATTCAAAAAGCCAGGGCAAGGCAAGAGTGGGCCTTGTGAGTCTAGCGGTAGCTCACAAGGCAAGACAAAGAGCGATGAAGGTAACGTGGAGTGCCACCATTGCCACAAGTTTGGGCATTGGAGGAGGAACTGCCTCGTGTACCGAGAGGACATTAAAGCAGGCCGCGTCTCTCCTGTTGGTATGTCTTCTTCTTTTATTCATATGATTTAGATCAACCATGCAAGTTTCGGAACTTGGGTACTAGATACTGGTTGTGGTTCTCATCTGTGCAATCATTTGCAGGGTCTAAGAAACATCACAACTCTCGCAAGGGGTGATGTGGACCTGCGAGTGGGGAATGGAGCAAGAGTAGCTGCCGTTTCAGTGGGAACATATGTAATCCAACTCCCGAGTGGATTTGAGTTATTTCTGAATAACTGTTACTATGTACCCTGTTTATCTAAAAACATTATTTCAGTTTCCGTACTTGATAAAGACGGCTTTTCGTTTGTAATAAAGGATAATAGCTTTATTTTCTCTTTACACGAAATGATTTATGGTAAAGCAGTTTCCATGAATGGCATTTATGTTGTAGATCAATCCACAGATATATTGCATGTGAGTAGTAAGAAAGCAAAGGTTGGTGACAAAGATCAAACCTATTTATGGCATTGCCGTATGGGACACATAAATGAAAAACGCGTGAAGAAGCTCATTGAAAATGGGACTATCTCCCCATTTGACTATGAATCTTTTGGCACGTGTGAATCATGTCTCATAGGCAAAATGACTCGAATTTCCTTCAAAGGTGTTGTAATGCGCGCTGCTGACCTATTAGGACTCATACATACTGATGTGTGTGGACCTATGTCAATCAACGCTAGAGATGGCTATAGATATTTTATCACTTTCACGGACAATTTGAGTAGATATGGATATGTCTACTTAATGAAGCGAAAAGTGAGTCCTTTGACAAGTTTCAAAGAAATTCCAGAATAAGGGGTTCAACCGAGCTGGATAGAAAGATTAAAGCACTACGTTCCAGATCGTGGTGGCGAATATCTTCTAAGGAGTTTGTCGCACACCTTAAAGACTGTGGTTCGTACTGCATTTAACTCACCTGGAACACCACAATTGAATGGTGTGTCCAACGAGAAATCGAACATTCTTTAATATGTTCGATCATGATTATTGCACGACGGTTGTCCTGATTTCATTGTGGGGTTATGCTCTTTTGTCAGCTGCCTATACTTAACCGAAGTCCCGTCGTAAAGCTGTAGACAAGACTCCATATGAATTAGGAAGGGAACGGTCCCTAACTTGTCCTTTATTCGGGTTTGGGGCTGCGAGGCTTATGTCAAGTGGAGACCTGACGATAAGCTCGGCCCACGATCGGTCAAGACATACTTTATTGGTTATCCAAAAGGGATGTTTGGTCATTACTTTACTCGCCTACCGAACATCGAGTTTTTGTTGCGGCTAGTGCGACGTTCTTAGAGAAAGAATTTCTCGAGAATAGGACAAGTAATGGAACCTTCGAACTGTCGGAGATACAAGAACCAACAACCGAGCAACCAATGGAGGAAACTGTTCTTTCATCATCAGCTGCGGTTAATATTCCTTTGAAACCTAGGAGGTCGGGTAGACACTATATTCCTCCAGACAGATACATTGGTATGGTCGAGGAGAATGAGAGTGATGACGTTTTACTCCTTGAGAGTAACGAACCCGCTACCTATAAAGGTGCTGTGACCTGTTCCGACTCTAAGCTATGGCTTGATGCCATGCAATCCGAGATGGACTCTATGTATGAGAATGACGTATGGGATCTGGTTGACTTACCGGATAAGGTTCGGCCTCTTC
>JAIUZE010002156.1:0-30327 GCA_022085475.1 Heliosperma pusillum
TACATTCCCCTCCAATATCCTCTTTTATTTCCCTTTGGGGAAGATGGCTTTCGACTCGATATCCCCCATAGTGAATATTCTCTTGGTGCTAGCAGTAGTGATAAACCACGTGACGAGTTAACCTGTAGAGAATGGATTGCGTTTCGTATACAAGAAAGGTGTCCATCGATTGAGTATCCAACCATAGTATCATCCGGTAAAGGATTCCACCAATTTTTAGTAGATGTATATATGATGGTTGAATCTCATAGGCTCAATTTCCTTCGGTTTCACCAAGATAGACTTCGGGTGGATAATTACAATAACCTTTCAAATGCTGTTGAAAGAGGGGATGTCGAGCCATCTTCTACAGGTAGTCGTTTTATTGTGCCTTCTTCGTTTCAAGCTGGCGACGCTTTCATGAAAGAGAACTATTTAGATGCAATGACTATTTGTAAGTGGTATGGGTATCCTGATTTATTCATTACTTTCACCTGCAATCCCAAGTGGCCGGAGATTAGTCAATTTGTTACTAAAAGAGGCATGAGAGCAGAAGATCGTCCGGATATTGTGTGTCGTATATTTAAGATTAAGCTTGATGAGTTGATGACCGATTTAAAAGATCGACACATTTTTGGAAGAACTATGGCAGGTAAATGTTAATGTTTTTTTAACGAGTTTATGTTACCATTTATTTTTATTACATTACTTTATTATTCCACATGATTATTTTGCAGCGGTATATACTGTTGAATTTCAAAAGCGTGGTCTTCCACATGCCCATATATTATTGTTCTTGCACCGAGATGACAAGTTTCCGGCAGCTGCAGACGTTGACAAAATAATTTCTGCCGAGATTCCTGATCCCGTTGAAGATCATGTTTTACATTTCGTTGTTTGTGCACATATGTTACATGGTCCATGTGGAACTGCAAACCGAAACTCACCGTGTATGATTGGGGAAAAGTGCTCAAAATATTACCCCAAGGAGTGTACGGAGAGAACGACGGTTGATAAAGATGGGTATCCTATATATAGGAGGAGGAAAAATGGGGTTGTCGTTTTTAAGAACGATGTCCCAATGAGCAATGGTTCTGTCATTCCATATAACCCACAATTGTTGTTAAAATATCGTGCTCATATTAATGTGGAATGGTGTAACCAATCACGAGCAATTAAGTACCTCTTCAAGTATATTAATAAGGGCCCTGATCGAGTTACGATGCAGTCATCCTATATGCGTCCTAACGAACAGGATCCTGGTCGATTAGATGAGATTAAGAGGTACTATGACTGTCGTTATATCTCTGCGTGCGAAGCAGTTTGGAGGATATTTTGTTTTCCTATCCACTTCAAAACTCCTTCCGTTGAAAGGTTGCATTACCACCTTCCTGGCGAGCAACCTGTCATGTTTGATGATGATACTTTCATTGATGATGTACTACAGAAATCATCTGTTGGAGTGTCACAATTCATAAACTGGATGAGTTGTAATAGTCGTGAGATCCATCCTAACAATCGTGAATCCCGTGATATGCAGATAGCCAAACAATTGTTATATTCTCAATTTCCTACAAAATTTGTTTGGAAAAAGAAGCAACGACAATGGACTCTTAGAAAAAAAGGGTTTACGATTGGAAGGTTGCTTCATGTGCCACCGAGTTGCGGAGAGCTATATTTTATGAGAATCATGTTGAATCACATTAAGGGTCCCAAATGTTTCGAGGACATCAGGACCGTCAATCGTGATATTGTTTGTCCGACATATAGAGAAGCATGTTACAAATTAGGCTTAATTGGGGACGACAAAGAATACATTGATGCGATAGAAGAAGCAAGTGATTGGGGATCTGGGTCCTATCTTCGACATTTGTTTTCGACTTTATTATTGTGTGGTACTTTGTCTATGCCAAGAAGAGTGTGGGACAAAACTTGGCGTCTTCTATCTGACGACATCCTTCATAAGCAACGTAAAGTTCTTAATAATCAAGGTATGTTATTCATTTAAGTGTTTAATTTGCTGCAACTATTTTAATCAAATGTTACAAATTAAATATACGTCTTATATATTTTGTTCAATTCGTTTACTCCATTTACCGTTGGAATATATAATTTTCCGTACATATTTCTATGTTTCGTAGGCCTACAACTAACAGATGAAGAGTTGCAAAACTACGCATTGATTGATATCGAAAATTCTCTTCAGATAAATGGAAGTAGCCTAAATAGATTTGAAGGGATGCCCCTTCCAGATGTATCGGCAACGTCACATCATCGAAACAACTTAGTCATGGATGAGTTGTCTTATGATAGACAGTCTTTACGTGAAGAACATGATAATAACTTATCTATAATGACAGATGAACAGAGGATGATATATAATGAAATTGTAGACGCTGTATCAAAGAACAAAGGTGGGGTGTTCTTTGTATATGGCTATGGCGGGACTGGGAAGACTTTCATTTGGCGAACTTTGTGTGCTGCTTTTAGATGCAAGGGTGATATTGTTTTACCAGTGGCATCAAGTGGAATTGCAGCAACCTTGATTCCTGGTGGTAGAACAGCTCATTCTAGGTTTGGAATCCCACTTAGTGTGACCGAAAACTCCACTTGCCCCCGAATTAAACCCGGTAGTGATTTAACAGAACTTTTGAGGAGGGCGAAACTCATAATATGGGACGAAGCGCCAATGACTCATAAACACAGCTTTGAGGCTCTTGATCGAAGCCTGAAAGATGTAATGCGTGTTGTAGACGAGAGAAATGCAGACGAACCTTTTGGCGAAAAAGTAGTAGTCTTCGGGGGGGACTTTCGTCAAATTCTACCTGTTGTGCCTAAAGGAAGTAGAGCAGATATTGTGCATGCTTCTCTTTGTTCATCTTATTTGTGGTCTTCATGCAAGGTAGTCTTTGTTTTTTTTATCAGTACATCTTTTTAATTTTATATGATTCGCCATTCTTGACGTTGACGAACAAATGAAATTTTATTTTATTTTTGCAGGTTCTTAAATTGACAAAAAACATGCGTTTGCAAGTTGGAAGTTCAAGCAACAATGCCGATGATATAAAGAAATTCTCAGAGTGGATCTTGGAAATTGGAAATGGCTTAGCTGGTGGTGATAATACTGGGGAAGTGGAGCTACAATTTCCACCTGACTTACTCATTGAAGACGTGTCCGACCCTATCGCCTCATTAGTAAACGTTACTTACCCAGCACTTGAAAGCCAATTGTGGAATCCTGATTATCTACAGGAAAAGGGCAATCCTTGCACCAACTCATGAGATTGTTGATGCGGTAAACGATTATGTTTTATCGCTTATTGACAATGATGAAAGAATATATCTAAGCTCTGATGAAGTTAGCAAAGACGACACATCTATTGGTGAGCGTGATCTACACTCCACAGAATTCCTTAACAGTATTAGATGTTCCGGTCTCCCTAATCATCAGTTGCGTTTGAAGGTTGGTGCTATGGTCATGCTTCTTAGGAACATTGACCAATCTCGCGGGTTATGTAATGGCACGAGATTGATTGTGACAGATTTAAGGACGCGTGTTATTAGGTGTACAGTTTTAACTGGCAGTCGGAAAGGTGATATTGTTTACATCGCTCGAATAACACTAACTCCTTCGGACTCAAGCAAATTTCCAGTACGCTTTAGTAGAAGGCAATTCCCCATAGCTGTATGCTTTGCAATGACAATAAATAAAAGTCAAGGACAATCTTTATCCCAGGTGAGCATATATCTTCCAAGACCGGTCTTTAGTCATGGGCAACTTTATGTTGCAATTTCTAGAGTTACTAGAAGAGCGGGCTTGAAACTTCTTATTTTTGATAGTAATAAGAGTATATCCAATACAACAACTAATGTTGTATATCATGAAATTTTCGAATATTTGTAGGTTTAATGTTGTTGTTTCACTTATTTCTATAATTATGTACGTTTATTGAATTTTGTAACACGTTCTACTTTGCTATTTACATTATTATTATCAATATTCTTCATCCATCCAGTTAACTTAAGCGGCGAAAACATATAAACACGACATACCCGTGCAATTTTGCACGGGTTTAAAACTAGTTGGCTCTAGTTACCTGAATTTTTTGTCAAATAAGCTAATTTAGTAAAAAGAAGTACCTAATACTCTAATAGACACTAGTATAGACCACGTGCAATGGATGCACGGTGTTTACTGAGTTTTACCTTTTAACATTAACCTAATGACAAATCTTAATTAAGGGATTATATCAAAACAAAGTATGTAAGAGATTATATCTAATAAGAAATGGAGTATGTGTTAAGAGGTTTTTCTATTCTTTCGGTAGATAAGGGATTGCCAAATAGAGCATCCTACTTCAGTTGGCAGTTGGAACTTGGAAGTTAGAACTCAGGAGCTCTTCACAAGCTCAGTGCCTCCTACAATGGCGGAAATCTCTTCCTACATGCCAGTTTCTTCAACATCAAACTATAAAATAAGGTTACCAACTTCCCTCATTTCATTTCCCCTAATTTTCCAAAACCTAACATTTTCTACTATTCATCACTCTATTCAATTTCATTTTGCAGATGCTTTATACGATTCGATCCTGCTCCAAACCGCCAATTAATAATAATAATGGGTACATTTCTTTTTTTTCTTTTGTTGAGCCATTTAATTGCTTTTATTTATCCAATTACGAATTTCTCAAAGACTCTCTCTCGCATATGAGCCGATTGCAGTACAATTAGATTGTTTTGTAGTTATCCAAGACTTTCCCTTTACTTCAATTAATGGTCAGTATTGCTGCTGATTATATGTAGAAAGGATAAGGTTATAACTAGAGAGAATGAGGAATTGTCGGTTTCCGGGGTGGATGATGTTTTGGACATTCTCAAATTAGATTATGACAATGCTTATTTTGTTACAGCTGATGATCATCTTCTTCTTTACGACATGCTCCGACCATTTTCTTTTATTTAACCCTAGTTACCATGCTTGTGTGCTTGCATAACACACGCACAAAAGATCCAAAATGTAAACTGATTGCTATGTGTTGGTTGATTCAGGGATATTTTCCTCTTCTATTTACGATGGTGAATTGGTGATTGTCTCTTGGGGATCCAAACATAAAATTTCGTGGTACTATAATATTACTATAACTTATCGCTCTGCCTTTGCATTCAATTTTTTATATGTATGTGATTATACAGACAATATATTACATTGTTTAAGTCTGTCTTTGAATGGATTCAGACTAATACTTTAAATTTTACGATTTTTGCTTGTAAAGCAGATACTAATTATCAAACTGTTTTATTATCATCTTTGTCGTTGGAAGTGGGTGTTCGTTCATTTTAGGACCTAATTGACACTGCCTTAGCTAATCAGGTACAGAGTTTTACTCACAGAACATACAATTGCTTGTACCTTTCTTTGAGAAACCCTTTATTGTATTGGAAAATATAGAAAAGGTACACATTTCCTCCTAAGAGCTTATATTACCCATGTAATTCCCATATCATTGCAACCTTCTTATTTGGCTGCAGGTTTCTTGAACTACAGCCTTTTACGAGTTTATGGTCATGGCATGGTTGAGAACATGCTTACTTTCTGTTTAGAATTTGTGTCGTTTCTTCTAAATTTTTTTTTGTTGACTGTGTAACACTGTGCTTCACAGCGCAGTGGTATCACCAAGTCTAATGTTGTTTTTTGTAATTGGCTCTAGAATCTAAAGCTGATAAATTTATCGAGCTTGAGCCATAGTAAAATTCATTATAGTGCGTCTAAATCTAGGATTATGAAATGAAAGTGAAATGGAAATATAGTCAGCAAAGAAACAAGTGCTGGCTTCATTTTGCTCGACTTCCACCATTATACATTTATACTTATGCATTCACAACCTTGCTCATTTCCACATATCAGAATTATCAATTACAGTGTAATAGGCCGCGTCAGATCAATCTGCCGATGTGATCAATGTCTATTCTAGTTCACCAGTAATGGCATATATGTTTGGACATATTATGTGTGTATCTGCCACAAAGATTAGGTACTTCACTATGAAATGAGTTTGAAAACGGAGAAAAAAGGAGAATGAAAGCTGTTTGTGATCAGTGACATTAGAAGATTACGTAGGACCGTAACATTTTGTTATAATATATAACGAATATCTTTTGCGCGAGCCTGAATTTTTCCCGTCAAGTAGTTTGTGCATTTATCAAACACTTCCGTGTGTTTAATTCAGATATCTGCTGGCGGCACATATATGCAGGGTATTAATTCTGACAAAGATTATGTCTTGGCTACTTGGAGCCTGCGGTACTTATTTCTGCTAAAGAACTTTATGTCTGTATTCCTTCCTTTGTTTCCGAGTCTTCGTTGTCAAATTAATAAATACTTTAAATAGACAAACCACCTCTACTTTCTTGCTTTTTCAATTGTGGTATCTATTCGAAAATCGAACTATGCTTGACAATCTTCTTTGTTTTTCTTTTGGTTCCGGAAGGACCTACTTAAAACTTCCATGGAGACCTCTCATTGCAGTCGAAGGAAGTACTCTCTATGATCCAAATGACGAATATAAAGTGCGACTTTTTATGTCTACATATACTTGACTTTAGATTTCATAAGCAAAATGAGGGTTGTGCTCTCCAATATGATATCGTGCTCCTTGTAACAGATTGTCAGACATGTAGAGAGCTGGAATATTTCTCCACTTGAAACTGTTGGCCAAATATTCACTCCTGGTTCTAAAAGACCGTCAGAATATTTAAGAAATAACTGCAGATGGCTGCAAATCTGCAATAAGCTTCTCCCTGTATAACTCAGGTTACTGTTTGTCTTGTAAAGAGTTAGATCTGCAAGCACGGCGTAGACCTTCATGGGCTTCATCTATATGAATGTTATGAACATGAATCCTTAATCTGATGATGAAGACATTGAAGACTATGGCATGGAAGAAACCCCTGCTCTATGAATTCAGGTTAGCGGAATTTAAGATTAAGATTATCGTGTTCTTAATGATAATGATAATGCTGGTGATGACTGATGATGATGGCACCATCAATTTGGTGATCATGATCAGACCCCCAAGTAGTAATTAATAGAATATAACTATAATATATGGGCTTCAACCATAACCTTAAGGTTTTGGTTGAGATGGTTCATCTATCAGTAATGTCCGAATTTGGATTGGATCTTGTTGAATCAAGATTTGGACCGCTGATGTTGACCATGGATCTAGATTGCATTCAGATTGGGGTGTACTTATATCCGGCAAAATTTGAAACTATTTGCCGAATACGCCAAATCTTCACTTCTTTTTGACATGTTATATTTGAGTTACTTTTCATGTTTGTAGCTTATCTCCTAACTTTTTTGACCTTTTCTTCACATGCATACCCCAATTTTAATTGTGGAGTTGTCGGTAAACTGATACACTATCATCGCTTCGGGTGGCCGAAATATCGGTTTGTGTGGGGCGTTATATAGTGGAAAATAACACATTAACATCATGCCACTGAAGAGTGTTGTTTCTAGCATGAACTTATTGATGCCGAGTATAATCACATGAGGCTCTTCTAGAGCTTCCTTACTTTAACGTTCTGACTTTGTGGGAGTATAATGACTCCACTTGATTTCATTCTCAGGATTTAATCTTGCAAGAAGCTGAGACAATTGCCCTGGTTACTTTGAATCAGGTTACAGTTTATACAAGAAGGTAGCATTTATTCTTCTTCTTTTATGTTTTCACTCCAGTTTTATTATGGTGTTTTGTTCATGTGACTCCAAACAATGTTGACGTTGCAAAATTACCTCCAACGAACGTCCTTGAGAAATGGAAGCCGTGATTAACCGCCTTGCCCCACATATCTAGTATGCTTAGTTTTTGAAATTTATACCGGCTCTACCATTCCGAGAATCTTGGAAACTGCTTCCATATGTTCCTTTATAGCTGGTCAGTTAGTGGAATTCGTTTGCTTAGTTCAAATGAATATGAGCTTTGACGGTTCTAGACTTTTAGTGGGTTGCAAACTGCACATCTTAAGCGGCATAAATGTCTAAATGCTGTTTCTTTTACCCGAAGAGATCTAATATAAACTAAGGAAAGTGACATAAAGTAGGAAGCTCCCACATCAGCAAAGTAAAGTATCGATGCTGAGTTTGTAGAGGTTCGTCAGTGAACAAATTGGCACGACCTTACTTGAACAGGATCTTTCCTATAGGTTCGTACCTCTCTACCCTAGAGATCTACAGAGGCAGGAAACAATGTGTGGTAGATGAGCCAATGACTGTGTGATCAGAGCGTGACTAACGTCTGCCAGTGACTAATTGCTTTGTTAATCATAGATGATCGTTCCCCAGACTATTAGTGGGCCTTGGGATGGTTGCATGGTTGTCTGACTTTACCCAGCATAAAAATTGGATCATGAACTACATGAACGACCGCTACTTCACAAGAAAAATCCATATCCAAAGAGTAATGAGTTTTTGGCTTTATTAGAAATATGAAAACTTATTTTTGGCAATAGATTTTGTAAAGTAATATTTATGTAAGCTTTAAGATTGTGGCTTCTATATGTGTAGATTCTTATACAAGTAGTAGTTTCTTCGATTAAGAAGTGTTTTTTTGTCCCACATTAACCACAAAACATAAACAAGTAAAAGGACGTGTATAAATAGCAATAGTTGTGCATCATTCAAATCACTTACCTGGACGTGGTCAATGGGTGATCAAGAAGGCTCATGGCCTGGGTTGGTGACCTCCATTGCACAAAGGAGGGATGCCTACCTAACGTCTCCCTAAGTGGGAGCTCGTACGTCATAATTTGTTATTGTGGGGGCTTGCGTTCGCGCGGCCCCTATTCAAAGTGAATTCCAAATTTCCTTACATAGACAAACTATTGAACAATTATCTTAGTACTTGTTACTATAGTAAAACAGGTTATTTAGATCAAAGTATAAAGGGTGTTTGAAATTAGATAAAAAATTGTTGCTCCCATAAGCGGCAAAGATTAGGAGGTGGGTTCTATTACCCTCTTAACAGGCTGACAATCAGCCAATCTTTAGTTTGTACCTTAATTTGTCTATCTTTATCTTATGCCTTAATCATACCACCTTCACCAATGCCTGAATTTTGAGGTTGGGAGCTAAAAGGGTTATGTGACCGCACTTGAGATTAAGCACGAGTTTGAGTAAATGTTATCAAAATCGAGAACCTATTTTGGATCAATGAGGTGGTAAAATTTAAACCGGTGCGATCGGATCCTACAATTTATAAAATTTTACAAATTAGTTTAAAAACATAATTACAGACTTACTGTGCCTGAAATCTATTATTTTGATCTCAAGACAACTATATTGTCATTTGTCCCCAGGTTACCGTTTGTGTTGTAAATTACCTCAGGTTAACTGTCTGTCTTGTAAATGCTTATATCTGCCAAACTCGTCTTAGACCTTCATTTATACGTAAAAGTATGAATGACATATGGAAACTCTGTCATGTTTGTTCACCGTTTTGCTCCACAAATCATATAACGATGCTTCATTCTCATCCTCAATTACCTTGAATCCTTTATCAGATGATGAAGCTTATGGCATGGAAGAAACCCCTGCTCTCTAAATTCAGGTTAGTGAAAATTTAAGAATTTGATCGTTGGGTTCTTTATGATAATGATTTTGGTAATCACGATCATACCCCCAAGGCCCCAAGTAGGGGTAGCCAGATTTGTTGTTGAATTAAAATATGGATCTCGATGCTGACCCTGGATCTAGATTCCGTTTGATTTTATTCAGATTGGGTCATACCCGCTGTTAAAATAATTACTGAATGCACAAATCCTTTTTGACAGGTTAATTACGTTACTTTTCATGTTTGTTGCTTATCTCCTGTGAAGTAACTCTTGACCTTTTCTTCACAAATGCGTACCCTAATTTTAACTGCGGTAAACTAATGACTATCATTGATTGAGGCGGCCGAAATATTGGCCTTTTTGTGCAAGGAGTTAGTGGAAAATAACGCATTAACACCTTGACGCTGAGGAGTGTTTTTTTCTAGCATGCACTCTGATGATGTAAGCTATATCTGAGCTTATCGATGTGGAGTATAATCACATGAAGCACTTCTTGAGCTTTCTTACTTCCTTCTGACTTTGTGAGATATTCATCGACCACTTCATTTCATTCTCAGGATTTAACCTTCCAAGAAGCTGAGACTCGGGCTATTTTGAAGCACATAACAGGTTATGTAGTAAGGCAGCATTTATTTTTTTCTTTTTTTTCACTCTATTTTTATTTTAATGTTTTGTTCAGGATACTCCAAACAATGTTGACATTGCCAAATTATTTCTAACGCAATACTAAGGAAAGTGACATAAAGTAGAAAGCTCCCACATCAGAAAAGAAAGTACCGATGCTGAGTTTATAGAGGTGCATCAGTGATCAATTGGCACGACCTTACTTGAACAGGATCTTTCCTATAGGTTCGTACCTCGGTATCCTTGTGATCTACAGAGGCAGGAATTCGGGTGTGGTTGATGAACCAACGCCCGTGCGATCAGAGCGTGATTAACAGCTGCCTGCAATTGGTCGATTAGAGCAGGGTTTGTTGTAGATGATCGTTCCCCAGACCATTCGTGGGCTTGGGATGGTCGCACGGATGTCTGACACATCCTCTCTTTTTTATTATGGTTTTTGTTTTTTTCATGATATATTCTTGGTTTATTAGCGGAACCTTTTGCTATGTAAATTGATTATATAATCTTGGCTTTTTTTGTTCATGATGTAATCTTTGCTTCTCGAGTCTAACGCACTTTCTTTTATATATCTACCTTTTTTTGTCTTCCTTTTTATTTGGTATGCTTGTTAGGTTTCCTGTAGAGGATCATACCATGCACCATTATTGAGCTTCGGATATGGTTGCACATTTATCGGTCGCACTTGTCTTTTTTATCTACCTTTATGTTTGCTATGCTATACATCTTTTCTAAATCTATGATTCACTATTCCATATATTTGTATAATTGCATGTATACAGAGTACAAGCTGCTCATGTCTACTAAATCGAAAAACTCTTTAGCCTTGAGAATTTTTTATGCGCACTCTTTTTGTCACGCAATCTAAAAAAGCCACTACTATCTCGATGTTCTATGTTTGTTGAATTGTTGCATCTCCTGTCAACGGTTTCTAGAATTGCCACCGGGTGGGATATGGTTAAAAGAAGCTAACAGGTATATTCAAGATACACTCTCGCCATCCCGGATTTAATCCAAAGTAAAAATAATAATTGGGACCGATGACGTAGAAAATTTCCCTGTTTCTTAAGCCATGCATACAAATAAAGTTTAAATCTTCAAATTCAATCATTCCTTCGGTTGCTTATATTTTTGCCAATAACAATAGCATTATCCTAGCGCCTTACTCCAAAAAAATTGCGAGGTGTCAGGTGTGGGGGTGGGGGGGCAATGGGTCGTGTCGTGCTTTGGACCGGCCCGTCGTGTCTAGTCGGGAAGCTAGCCCGGCCCAGGCCTGGTTTTTCGTGCCGTGCCAGGCCCGAAATATTAAACCTTGTCCGCGGCCCGCACCTGGCCCGACCAAAATTCGGGTTGTGTCGTGCCTGGGCTTCAGGCTTCGGCTGAGTCGTGTCTGGCCCGATTGGCCCGTTTTTTAGGTTTTTTTTCGCATGGGGTATTAATAAATGATTAAAAAAAATAATAAGTTTTTATATTTAGTAATTGAATAATTGTAATTAGAAGAAGAATTTATAATTATATTATAAAGAGATTGTAATTTGTAAGTATGTAGAAGATGGTAAGATAAGAGAGAAATGATTGAATTGTTAATCAAATGAGTTGAATGGAGGGGGTATTTATAGTGTATTAAACTATTGAAAAAAAATTATACTTAAAAGTGGTAAATCGGCCTAGGCCGTGTCGGGCCATGTTCTGGTCATTTTCCGCACCTAACCGTGCCGGACTTCTCGAGTTCGTGTCAGGTCGGGCTAAAAGCCCGCCATTTTTCTTTTCCTTGCGTCGCGGCCCGCCTTAGGCACGATCGGGTTGGCTCAGTTTTCGCCTCCGTTTGGTGTCGTGTCGGGCCGGAACCGGGTCCGTCAGTGCCGCTCGTTGGGCCAAAGCCCGATATGCCAGGACTAGGTGGGGGGCATACGCAACCTTACCTCTGTGTCCGCAGCACAAAGTGACTGTTTTCAATGACACAAGTGAAATTTAGGTTCAAAGAATAATGAGTCTTTAGCTCCTTAAAAATATGCAAAAAAAAATTTGACCAATAGCTTTCGTAAAATAATAATTATGTACATACCCTCCAAGAATGTGTCTTCATGTATGTGTAGATTTCTTATACAAGTGGCAGTTTCTTTGATTAAGAATAGTTGTTCCCACATCGACCATGATACATAAATAAACAAGTAAAAGGACGAGTTTAAATAACAATAGTCGGGTATTATCCACATTACTTACCTGGACGTGGTCAATGGGTGATCAAGAAGGCTTATGGCCTGGGTTCGTGACCTCCATTGCACATAGGAGAGGTGCTTGTCTAACGTCTCCCCAAGTGGGAGCTCGTGCGTTATTATTTGTTATTAGAGGGCCTGCATTCGCGCGGCCATTTACTAATCGAATTTCAATTTTCTCTGTGGCCACTGGCCATGTAGAAAACGAATTTCAATTTTCTCTGTGGCCACTGGCCATGTAGAAAACGAATTTCAATTTTCTTTCCAGTAAGCTTAATTTTTTTCCATGGTCTACATTCTATTTGTGGATGTTCTACATTCTAACGTTTGTCTTCGTACTTGAACATAGTTAGATGAAACAAATCGACAGTTATTTTTGCACTTGTTATATTAGAACTTGTGTTACCCGAACTCTTCTGCACAGGTTTACTGTCTGACACTTAATTTTCTTAGTGAACTGTTGGTATCGTGTTAGACACGCGACAATGTCGATTGTCACGAGTCGGATACGAAAATTTTCTTAGTGAGGTGTTCGTATCGTGTCGGACACGAGACAAAAGTTAAGTGAAGCGTCAAAGTAACTTTGGTTAGTACAGGGTAATTAGATCATCTATTTAGCATCCTTGAAATTAGATAAAAAGTTGTTGCTCACTTGCTCCTATACATATTATACATTGGGAGGTAGGTTCTATAACCATTTAACAGGCTAAGTACCTTCACTCCAAGTTCTCTACCGGATCCTAAATTCGTTTCACCGACTGATATCGGAACTATACTATAGACATGATGTATGTGATTCCTATATTTCATTCGTGATTGATTGATTGTATTCTATTACGGAGTAGTAAATTAAAGTTTGCGTCAACAATAATAAAAGTACGTAACTATAAATTCATTCTTTCAATTTTCAGCAAGTTGATTGTTGGATGATCGATCATATACAATAATTATTCGATAACTTTTGTGCTCTGTAGCTAAACAATACAAAATCTAGATCAACATTGATAAACATTGATCTGCTATTACAGCAATAAATGTTTTATTTCAATGAATAGAAACAATAACAATCACAATTAATCTGCTATTACATTAACAATTTTAGGCATATATAATTACTGAAATTACATAAACCCAATTAAAGAATACTAGTACTAGGGTAAACAATTAGGGTGATAATACAAAATTAGGGCATAAACCCAAACAATTAGGGCATAAACCGAAACAATTAGGGTAATTCAGCAAATTACATTAATGTATAATGATATTCAACAAATTAATTAAACCCTAACAGGAACACCATCAACAAGTCTACAGAGAACATAGACAGTTGGTTTCTCAAACATATGACAAGAATCACTTGAAGACCCTGATGAGCTGGAACTCGAACTCGAACTTGAACCCGAACAGGAACCCGAACTTGAAAAATCAGAGGAGTCAGAGTCAGAATCAGAACAGTGATTTTGATTGCATCCTTCTTCGTCGTCAGAGGCCGAAAGTGAACCACAATAATCAGAAGACCAACAACTTGGTGTGGGTTCCTCATAAAACACAAGAGAAGGATTATTAGAATCCCCTGATGAGCAGAAACTCAAACACGAAGCCGTACTTGAAACCTCAGAATCAGAATCACAACATTCATCATTATTATTATTATTGCAGTGGTGTTGGTCAGAGACCGAAAGAGAAGCACAGTAATTAGAAGACCATCTTGCGCTCGGTTTCTTCTTAAGAGTGAGTTTCCTGGGCGGTGAAGATTTCCTTGCAACAGAACGGCGGCGTGGGAGTGGGACCACCGTCTTGGAGATGCAAACAGAGCGGTGAGCAACCTTTCTTAGAGGCCCTCCAGGGAAGTAAGCAATGTAACCTGCTTTTGATTTCGTCATTGTAATAATAACTCTAAGCAATGTAGTAGTATTGTGATTGATTCAAGAGTTGAAGAACTGAAGAATGGATGATTAGGGTTAGTAGTTGCTTGGTGATGAAAGTGAAAACTGAAAACAACAAATTAAAAGTGAAAGATGAAATAAGGAAAGAGTATGAATTAATAAGGCGGTAAAACTGAAAACAGCAAATTAAAAGTCGAAAGCTTATCATGTATGGTAAGGTTTTTCCCAAGAATAGTTGGCCGTAAATTATTTTATATAGGACGATTTTATCAATAAGACCGCTAATAGACCGTCAATCCATCGGAGTCTGTTTACTTTTATCGACTTTATTAATAAATGTTTTCCAAAATTATTTGGTGCTGATTTTTCAGGATGATGAAATATACTAATGACACAAATCGTTTTTACGTATATGAGAGAAGTGTAAGTTCTTTACCGAAATATATTTCATTATTTTTAATAATACCCTTGATTTGGAATATATATATATTGTTGTCTAAAGAGAGTCGCACATGTAATTTAAATGCTGATGGGATTTGAACATAGGTCAAGTCATAATATTTTCTTTCTTTCGACACTTAACCTTATGGCATCTAGAACTTTTTTTTTTTGCAGCTCGTAAACGTACAACATTTACACCCCCAATTCAGCTCTAGCTGAATCATGGCCAAACTTTTTAAGACGATGGGGAATAAAAATTAAAACAAATACAATGAAAGTAAGGGAGAAGATAAGTTATGTCCTTCAGAAGTCGCATTATCCTCTGATGAGGTTTCTCCACTCCCGCAATTTGAAATAGAATGATAAACATTGCAAACTTTGTTCAATTAATTCCCATCATTTTGTTAGAACAAAATTTTGCTCCAATCAATAACAACTTCACTATTACGGCTAATGTGCGACAATAATTGGCTAATAACCCGAATTAATTTACGAGGCAATGATATTTAAGAGCAAATTTCCATAATTGTGTACTGCTTATTTATCTACTATTAATAGATGGGGTAATCGAGTTAGCGAAAGAGTAATGCATATCTTCAAAAATTAACACATGATGTATATTGTTGATTTTTTTTGGTGAATAGGAGCGGAATTAATCCAACGATGTATATTGTTGATGACCCGTGAAAAATAATAACACATGATGTATATTAGTGACGAACCCGTGAATTTCACGGGTAACAAAATTAGTATCTATGATAGAGGTGATAAAATACTACCTTATTTGTTTATAGCAGAATAGGGTCAGGTCATTTTATTTCGGGTAAATCCGCTAACTGCCTAGTCGCTAATGAAATATCCCATCGATATATTATTTCATTCAATATAAGTATAAGTACAATTCAACTTTATACGTATAATATGATTATGCTTCAAACTTTTCGGATCGGTCGTTAAAAAATTGACTAGTCTAGACTGAGTATATAAAATTTATTTTAGTCAATAGTGAAAAACGCTTTAATTAGTCTTAAGAATTTTGTACGCATACATTCATTCTATCTCGTAATCGTATTTAAAAGACCGTTACTAACTAGATATTTTATGTTTTGTTAGAATTTTTGCCTCCCAATCTAGATACGCCACACACTGATCGGAATCACGTGTTAAGATCCTCTTGACAGCACAAAGATATTTTATGAGGGACATGGGTATATGTTCAAAATGCATGTTTAAAGTCACTCTTGACATGCCAGTTTCATTCCCTTGCCTTTAGAGCTAAATATCGTAAAGTATATAGCTAATTTTGACGTTATTTTACTTGGAGATGAAAGTACATGATGTTAGTTTTCCAACAAGTGGTCACACGCTTTATTTGGTTAAGTAATGAAGGAGATATGATCGTTTTAAGTTGAGCTGTCCAGATTATATGCGGGTGACGCACATTGAACGTGACTTTCAAAATTGATGCAAGATGGAAGCTTGACTTAAATTGTTCTCAAGTTTACTTTCCTAAATAGAGTTTTGTTATTATTTTTCTAATTTGAATAAAATTAGTGTGTTGATCTTATTTAATCATAAGGTAATGTTCACACTATTTCTTAATTTCTATCTAGTTAGTTTATGGTAATTAGTAGTAGAATATATAAGGAGTCTTATGCATTGTAATAGATACATACAATTGAGAATTGAATTCAAGTTATTACTTGTTTGTTCTTATTAGCTTGCGAGCTTTAAGTTCTATTATTTACTTCTTGCGAGAGGGAAATAATGACCATTCTTCCTTGCGAGGTTGAATTTGTGTTTGCTTGATATCTTGCGAGGTTGAGAGTTTACACTCGAGTTAGTCAAGTTGTCTTGCGAGATCACTTGTCTAATTCAAGTCTTAGTTGAGTGATCTTGCGAGATTGTCTTAGCTAGTTCATATCTTTTATTTTTTTTCGTTCCAACACATATAAAAACCACAAAAATACAGTTAATTCCGCTGCAACATAAATACAGAAAACAGAAAAAAAAAAAAGAGTCCGTTGAATTATTCAGTTTAAAACCGAGCAGTTTTACATCAATTTGGTATCAGAGCTCCGACTCTTGATTTCCTTAAACCAAGACGGTCCTTGAATTTTTGTGTGTGTTGACATGGTGTTGGACCGTGTACCGTGTTCTAATACGTTTTATGTTTTGATGATGACAAGAGTGTTATAATTATTATATAAGTTTGCACGTAATTGTTTGTTAAGTCTTTATAGATTAACAAGGTTACAGATTGCAAAAGTGACGATTTGACAATGCGGTTTGAGGTCGTGATCAAGATAATGAAAGGAACTTACGATTGAAGAATTTTCAAGGAAGATTATTTAGTAGTTAAGTTCGTCTCTCCTTTACGATATTTGATAATTGTTTTGAGTTCGTCTTAAGTTATAGTTGTAACTATAACTTGATACACTCATAGTCTAGGTTATAGTCGATTGTACTATAACTTGGGGTGACTACGTAACACGACATTTTCGGAAGAAAATTTATTTTATATTTTTACAAAGGATAATTTGAATTTTATAAAATAAAATTTAATTTGTTTTTGATAATAAAAACGTTTTCTATTTGGAGTCAAATTTGTCTTTTTAAATATTAAATAAAATTACTATATCCTAAAAGATAATCCTAATTTATAACAACTTATGAGTTGTAACAATATGTGATTAACTTGGATATTAATATTTTATCTTACGTATATTTGAAGTTGACTCAAATTCTAGTCTTTGGTTTTAACGAGTAAAATAGCTTGGTATTTACTAGTTGACTTTTGTTCAACTACTTTATTTTAATCCTTGTATTTATAAATATAGGGTGTTTCTACAATTTGTATTTGTTGCAATCACTTTAAATGAGTTTTATTCTTTCGTCTGACTTGCACGTGTGAGTAGAGCTTGAGTTTGTTACAAATTGCATACTAAACTCAAACTCTTAAATACCTCACCATGTCACGTCTAAGTTAGCTGTGCTTACAAAGTTGAGTTCGATCCGTCTTGCAACTGCTTGCTAATTCCTTATATTTGTGTACGGGATATACGTACCAAGATAATTAATTAGTCATTGCTTTGACTAGTATAAATAGAAAGTTTTGACAAACATTAATATTAACTTTCCCAAACATATAATGTGTGAGCATAATTTTGTCAACGTTTTGAAATAGCTTTTATTTGCAAAATTATTTTCTTGTTGGAAAGTCGTGTTACTCAAGTCATCAATTGTCAAGTATCGTTCGGAGAATAGTGGTCATAGATTTATCTCTTATTCGTTCAATTGTGTGAACAATTTTTGAGATACTCTTATTACTTTCTTTGTAACGAGAGAAAGTCGAGTGTTTAACGATACTCATTATTACAACTATAGTTAGTTGTAAGAGGGGTTGATTATTTTGTAATCCGGGGAGCGGTACTAAAATAATTAATCAAGAATAGTGGACGTAGGCTTCGAGGTGTGAAGCTGAACCACTTCAAAATTCCGCTGTGCATATTTACTTATCGTTTTATTGTTTTTATTATTGTGTGATATTTGTATTGTTTGAATTTAACCAATAAATTCAAAGATATAAATATCATTCGATCAAATACGAAAAAGTGGGTAGATACTCAATTCACGCCCCCTCTTGAGTATTTCATAGGGATCCATAGACTCTTCAATTGGTATCAGAGCCTCGTGCTCTTGATTGCCTAACATCAAAAGAGACTGATCCGTCTTTATTTTTGTTAAGTCTTTTATTTTTATTTATTTTTCAAAAATATTTTATTTTCTATGGATTCCAAATATATTAAGTGTCCCGTCTTTGATGGGAAAAATTATGGACTTTGGAAAAACATGATGAGTCATTACATTAAGGGTCATGATTGGGAATGCTGGAAAATTATTCAAAAAGGTCCTACAAAAATTTTAGTATCTTCCGCTGAAGGCATTGCCCATGAAAAGAACGAGGATGACTATACCGAGGCAGAGTACAAGAAAGCTGAGAAAAATTCAAAAGCTAGGAGTCTTTTGCAAAATGGCATAACTCAAACTGAATTTGATCGCATTTCTTCATGTACGACTGCCAAGGAAATATGGGATAGTCTTGAACTAGCCTATGAAGGTACATCTCTTGTGAAAAAGCACAGAGTAGACTTGCTTATTCAACAATATGAATTGTTCTCTATGGAGGATGATGAAAGCATAAATAACATGTCTGCTCGCTTTTCCAATATTACCAATGAACTCAGAAATCTTGGTAGAATAATTGAGTCCGAGGATATTGTCAGAAAAATCTTGAGGAGCTTAACCAAAAGGTGGCAACCCAAAGTCACTGCAATTGAAGAAGCTAAAGATCTATCCTCACTCTCTTATCAGGAACTGCTTGGCTCACTTATGGCGCATGAACTTACTCTTAATAAGCATGCTAGTGAATCAAGTAAAGGTAAAGGGATAGTTTTAAAAGCTACTTCAAGCGATGATGATTCTGACATTGAGGATGATACGATTACTTTTGCTATTCGTTTTAAAGATTCTATTTTTAAGAAGAGGCAAGAGCAATCAAAAGTTGACAAAAAACCTAGTGGTTCGAATGTTTTTTCATCGAACAAAGGTTGTTTCAAATGTGGTGATATTGATCACATGATCAAAGATTGTCCCACATGGAAAGAAATAAAATGTAAAGCTAAAAGAGAGAAGACCAAGAAAGAGTATAAACAAGTTATGCTAGCATCCCTTTAGGGAGAACTGGATTCAGAAGATGATGAAGATTCTGATGATAATGATGGTACTCGAAGAAGGACTGAAGTGTGCCTTATGGGAAATTCAACTACTTCAGACCTTGAAGATGAAGACGACGAGGTAAGTTTTATTCGTCTTAAAAAGCAAGTCAAGAAATTGTCAAAAAATTCACTAATTGAATATTTTGAGAAAACTCTTGATCAATGCCGTGAACAGCATCTTGAATTAATTGATTTGAAAGAACAAATTCTCGACATTGCTGAAGAAAATCAAGTTTTGAAATCTAAAGTTAAGAAATTGAATTCTAAAGTTACATCTGATTCAGCTATAACTTTGGAATCAATTAAGTCTCAAAAAACTATTTTGGAATCTGAGGTTATAGCTCAAACAGCTATAACTTCAGAACTAAGAGAGAAAAATGATTTTCTAGAATCTAAGGTTATAGCTAATGAAGCTATAACATCAGATCTAAAAAGGAGAAACGATTTTCTAAAATCTACAGTTACAGCTCACGAAGCTATAACTTCAGAATTAAAGGAGAAAAATGATTCTCTTACTCAACAATTGAAAGATTTGAATTCTAAATTAATTGATGTCTAGAAACAACACTCTATGGAAGTCACTCTACTAAATCAAAGATTTCTAGATTTTCGCAAAAAACATTTAGAGACTGATGTTCCTAAAGAGATAGAAACTGACCATAAAGAATGTCGAAAAGAAATTGAGTCTCTAAAAGATTTACTTAGGCATGCTAGAAAGGTTTATGACAAATGGGAAGGTAGCACTAAAGTTCTTAATTTCCTAGCTGAGCAATAAGATAATAACATGAAAATGGGATTAGGACATGAGTGCTATGGTCGTAGAGACCATGATAAATGCAAAACTACTCCTTCTGATCGTGATTTTAGGAAAAGGAAATATGTGGATTTACCAGAGTATTTAATATGTACTTACTGCGGTAAATCTGGCCATATCCTAAATTCATGTGTCAAGCGACAAATTGATCTAAATGAAGGGATTAAATTTGTCAAAGAGTCGGTCTCTAATGAAGAAGAAATAGAAGAAGAGAAGGAACATGTAGAGGTTAGAGGTGATGAGTTTAGATGGAATTATGACGGTGGGTTTACACATCCAATAAACCGTGCATATAAAAGAAAAAACTCATGCTACTACTTCCAATGCTAAAACTAACCATCCTACCCGGCCTAGTGTTAAACAAATACGACCTAGATACACCAACACTAGTCGATCTAGTCCACCCATCAAAAATAAAATTGTGAGACAGGTCTGGATTCGGAAAGATGAAATATTTCGTGTTACTAACATCAATGGACCCAAGTTGGCTTGGGTACCAAAAAATCAAATCTAGTTTTCTTGCAGGTTATAGTGAAAGAAATCAATCAATTGTAACTCCACAGTGATTGCACTAGACATATGACATGTGATATTAGTCAATTTCTTTCATTAGTTCTTTTGATGGTGTTAAAGAACTGGAGTCTCAATTATGAAAGACTCCACTATAACCCAAAGCTTGGACTCAGGGGGAACAAAAGATGGTTTTCTGCAAGCTCAATTAATGAGGCCTATTTACGATGCTCACGCTATTTAGGTATGTGCTCTCATTATTAGAATTTAATTTTTTTTTGTATAATGACAAAATACATTAACAATTCTTTCGAATACCTATATAATACTTTGAACCATACCCTTTTTCAAAAATCAAAATTAGACATTAATTTCTTACGAGACCATGTGAAAAAGGGAGAATATAAAACTTGAGTTTTGTAGTACTGAGAAACAAAGGGACGATATTTTGACTTTGTCTTTAGCTAGAGAACGTTTTGAGACGTTACGATTGGAAATTGGTTTAATCGGTGGCATCTAAAACCATCAAAAATATTTATTTTTCTTACATGACTGACTAGTTTTAGACGAGATTGTATGACTGTGTCCGTATATTCCACTAGTACGTATAATTTATGATAAAATGCATATTATATTATGAGATTGATTGATATGTTAATTGCTTTGCATAAATTAATTACGTAATTTTGTCATAACCAAATCTTATTCCAATTATTCTACCCAACTACCAATTGATATCTCTATATAATTTCTCTCTTATGAGATTCAAATTAAAGATGTCAAGTCCTATGCTCATTCTACAACTTTGATACTTATTAGCTGTTACCCATTTTCTATCTTATAAGCTAATCCATATTCCTACTTTCACACACCATTCCTATTGCCTACATACAGTAGGTCTCCCTTGTGACAGGTCGGACCTTGCGACGAGTTTTTCCTCTAACAAAATGGGTAGAGGGAACATGTGGGGCACCCCCCATGTGCTTCCCCTTTTCCCTTAAATGGGTCATTTGTGAGGGGAAGTGGTACCCGTCGCAAGCTTGTGACGGATACTGCCCGTCACAAACAAGAATTTGTGTGCCTACATATTACACTCCAACCTTACCTTTTTTTTTTTTTTTTGACAAAAGTAAACTGATATAAATTAAAAGTAAAAAGTCTTCTACAGTACGAACCCCGGAGTACAGGGGTCCATTATACTACTAGACAACCAACTAACATAATTAAAGGTGCTAGAGACGGAAACATTGAGACGAATTTTCTTGTAGGGAGGATGATATAAGCCGTCAAAATGGTACATGTCCGGCTCTTTCCTTTTGATCCGCATAGCCACATCATCTGTCTTGGTGCATCTGCAAATGAACTTAGAGAAACCAACAGAAACCGAAATTCTTTTCTTCAGTCGAACACTCTCCTGGGTCGTTCGATTTTGGCGTCGAAAATCATGCACCTTACGTTCAACAACCTTAATCCTGCTCTCCTTAACTGCAACAAACTGAAACTGAAGGGTAGAAACTTTACTGACTTGAGCGGAGCTTGAAGATATCCGCTTCTTTTTATCAATCTGGAAAACCTCGTCCTCCTGAACCTCTTTATCAGTATTGAGGATGACGAATGATGCTGAAACTGTTCCCTAGATACAGGAAAAGTAATGGGAACTTCTGCTGGCCCTGAAAATTCATTCAGGGGAGTTCCCGTCTGGATGGTTTTAGGAATGAGGGGACGAACCCTTATAAAAGACAAGGATCTAGGATGAAAGAATTCCAAATTTTTCCCTTGAATTAAATCCTCGTAGCCTTGTGAGGAGAGATTTAATTTGTTGTGAGCTTATTTTTTGTTTGAAAAGGAAAAACTTGTGGGAGAGGCTGAGGAAGTACCAGAGGTATCACATTTAACCTCAGCAGGCACCAAAGGTTCAACTCCACCAAACTCATCAAGATCCATGTTACTATCTGGACTACTATTAATGGCACTCCCTTCACCTGAAGTTGACAAAGATGGGCAAGTTCCATTAATGTGGTCCATCTCCTCCGAGCTAGCGCCACTTTCATCTTGAGCATGACCAAGGTCAGCAGGCATCGATACATTGGTGTTGCAAGAAACATCCCCTGCCTCAGAAGAGGTTGAACCTTTACTTGCGACTTCACGACAAGGAACATGGCTCTTTCCTTTCTTGTTGCTGGCCAAGGGATCGAACGGATAACCAACCCGTTTGCCGTTTAGATTGAGGGCTAGATGATCAACTAAGGAATGGAGTTCACGGTTGACATCTTTATTATTTGGGTCAAATCTCAAAGCAGACTCAAAGTCTCCTAGAGCCTCAGTTAGGGAGTTTAAATGCCTAGAAGCTAAGCCCCTACGATATAGGGCTTTAATGTTGCAGGGATCGAAAGTTAAGACAAAATTGCAATAAACCCAAGCCTCGGAGTAATTGGAAAGTTTAATTTCGCTTAAGGATAAGTTTAGGATAAGTGATACGCAAGGGAGGTAGCCAAAGGCTGATCGGATAAAGGCAGAAGGCCGAAAAAACACAAAAACTTCAGAGCTGATAGGTAGTAAAATACAGCTAAAGAGTGATTACCTTCCTTAAAGAGATTCTTACCTCTATCCTTTAACAAATTAACACCGAAAAAACTCTGCTCCCCCATTTCCAAGATCAACTTATCAAAATCATTATCACCGCTACCATGATCATTCACGACAACCAACTCACAGATATTTACAAGAAGATATTGATAGTCCATTGAGAAAGTTTAAGGGAAGAAACTAGCAAGAAATGAAATTTAACACGGAAGATATAAGGATAGGGACTACTACAACCAATCCATCCACCAATAAACCACATCGCCGAGCCACCTCCGGCTGACATTCGGCCATGGAAGGGGATCAACCACCAGAAACAAATAACCTCCAATCGAAGCAAATCCAACAGAACAAAAATCAACACACAAAGGCAACTAAACACGGAAGAAATTTTTATAGTAGTGCTATACCAAAAGACGAGAAATGTCAACAAACTTAAATTTGGAAGACTGAAGGAAGCACAATCAAGTGAAGTGAAAGGAATATTTCTTCTTAAGTAGAAAAATTGCAGCTTTTTATTGTGCTTCTTACGACAAGTATCAAATAAAACCTATGTAAAAACATGGCCCAAAACGGCAGTTAAGCATTTTGATTCCTAAAGCATCTTTGCCGGGTCATCCGTAACCACTTTGTTTGGGAGCCCAATTCTCAATTCAAGTTTCACTAATCTCATAGACTAATCTTAAGAACAAACAAATCATGTAGCAAACATATCCCAAAGCAACAGACAAACCGAGATAAACATAAAACCTTAGAAAGTGACCAAATATTCAGAGCAAATCTATCAAAGGAGATATGAAAGATAAGATAGAGCACGTACAAATAAAATAGGTTGCCGGAAAGAGCTAGAAATTGAGCACGGTGCAAACAGAAGACGGAACCCAATAAAAATCGCACAAATTGGAGGAAAGACGGTGGTTAATCCTAAACAGGCCAAACCATGGTGAAGCCAGAGAAACCGCCGGAGATTAGCCAAAAAAGGCAAATCTCCGGCGATAACGGAGGGGGTAGGCTAGGTGGACAGGTGGAAGGAGGCGGCAGTAGGCAAGAAAACCTAAGGATTAAGAAAAAGAGAGAAAGTCGGTGGCTCTCTCTAGAACTCTCTCCGAGGTTTAATAGTACTCACTTGATGAGATTAATTATTACTCCAACCTTACCTGTAACACGCCACTTTCACTTGTCCATATTTTACCTTCTTCTACGTAATTTAGCATCCAACACAGTAACTCCCAAATGACAGTCCCAATCATAACCACTGTTCCCAATTCCGCTCCTCTGCTCAAGAAACCCGTACAATGCAAGGGTAGGTCTTCTAATTGGAACGGAAACGAGATTTGGTGAAAGAAAAGGAGGTTGTTGTTGATATCGATAATGAAAAAAAAAAAGTGAAAACAAAAGTGAAAAAAAAAAAAAAAAGAAACGAAAAATTATGGTGCTTTTGCGACTGAATTTACAATTCTGGTGTTGAGTCTTATAAAGACCAAATGTTGGACAAAATCTGATGTTAAAAAAAAAAAGTCTGAAGGGAGTTTCGGGTAATGGAAGTAAGAGTTCATGAGGTGTGCCGACTGCTCTTGATCTTTGTTTGGTTGAATTTATGAAGTATGTTGATGCTCAAATGTTGGAGACTTGGAGCAAAGTACTATTGCGGTGCTTCCGAATTACAGGCACACGGTTCAATGTTGGTGATTGTCAAGGAGGAGTTACGAGTTGAATTAATGGAGAAGGTTGTGTGACTCGTGTCTAAGGTGGTATATTTTGGTTCGACCATATCTCGCGCATGGAGTACCGTTCCGTCCCAAAAATAAATCTACAAATCAAACCTTCACTTATGATTCTAGCCTACCTACTGTTCTTGCCTACTCATATTATATCCGTCTTACCCTTATAACTACTCCTTTTTTTTCCTTTGGTTATGACTTAACTAGATTTCATGTCCGTGCGATGCACGGGTTTACGTTAATATCATTTTCGTAATTTTCCTATAACAGTTAACTTATAAAAATAAATTTTTGAAGTTTTAAGACTATAATATAATATACTCCGTAATTTTTTAAAAAATAATATTGATATATTGATTCAGCTTATTGTATTTTAAACATATGTTAGCAACCTTGTCGGGACTCAAGTTATATTTGATCTATATTATGACTCAAAAAATGATTCAAAGTATCTAAGAATTAAGCTCTCTAAGACAATGTTTAAGAAACTCAAAAGATTTTGGGTTGATCACCTCACCTTATGCTAATTGTTCGATATGAAGCAATTCTACTATTTATAGTTATTAGTATATTCGCCACACATATATTGTTTTTCAATGTGAGATATATAACATACTAAGAATTACACAAAGTATATGCAAATAATATGAAATTCTATACTGTAATGATAGCATTTTTTTTTACTACGAATCTAATTATATTATTTTCATAACTAATACAAAATTTTAAGAGCTCTCTAAAACAATACTCTCTCCGTCTTAATCATTTGTTTGCCTTTGATTAAAATACTCCTAAAAAAAGGCAAATAAATAAATGGCCGGGGCGAATGGAGTATTTGAGAGACTTAAATGACTTTGGGTTCATCTCTAAGTTTCAAGGACGACTATTATTTATAATCGCGTGATCATCCTAGCTTATGATATTTCTTCGATGTGAGACAATTCTTCTATTTATACATAGTATATTCACCACACTTACATTACTTTTCAATGTGAGACAAATAACAAATTTGGTAGTTACCATTAAAATTATTATATATGATACTTTCCTGAATTAATTTTGATGATGTAAATTTCATTAAGGTAGAAATAATAATACAAAATTTTAAAATCTCTGAAAGATAATACTTGAAAGATTCAAAAGAATTTGGGTGAATATCTAAGTTGAAAGATGACTCATTTTCACTATAGTTTTTGTGAATTGAATGTAAAAAAATTTATATACAAATTATAAACACCACTTGAATATAATATTAGAAATGTATATTGAGATAAATAAAATATTTTTCACTTTATTTTTTAATGATATTTTCCTAAATTAATTTTTGATGATGTAAGTTTCACTAATGTGGATACAAATTTTTAAGAGCTCTCTAAGATAGTATTTAAGAGACTCAAAAGATTATGGGTTGATATCTAAGTTTCAAGGATGAATCTTATTTATAATTATAGGATCAGCCTAGCTTATGATATTTTTCTGATATGGGACAATATACTATTTATACGTAATATATTTACCACACTTGTATTATATTTCAATGTGGGACAAATAACTTATTAAGTAGTACACCATCAAAATTATTACGGATATTTTCCTAAATTTTCTAAATTAAGTTTTATTATGTAAATTTTACTATTGTAGAATTAATAATACAAAATTTTAAAGGTTCATTAAATCAATACTTAAGAGACTAAATGACTCCTATTTATAATCATGATTAGTATATATATTTTCTACAAATACATTATTTTTCAATGTGAGACTAATAACACATTAAGTAGTTTACCATCAAAATTATTATTTATGATAATTTTATAAATTAATTTTTAATAATGTAAACTTAACTATTGTGACTATTATAATTCCATTTTGTTAAAAGCTCTCCAAAACAATAATTAAGAGACTTAAAAAATTGTAGGTTTTATACCTAAGTTCAAGGATGACTCATATTTATAATCATAGGATCACTCTATGTTATAATAATTTTTCAATGTGGGACAATTTCCAATTTATAAGTAATATATTCACCACACATACATTATTCTTCAATGTGAAACTAATAACAAACTAAGTATTACACCATCTTTTTTCATATAATATTTATTTCTTAACTGTTACTAAACTGTTATATTAATATTAGAATAATAAAAAAATATTTTAAATGTCATTTATTAAATTTTTAAAGTAATTTATTAACATAACAATATAAAAAAATAGTTTAAAAGCTCGTGCGATGATCATATTTATACGTGCGATGATCACTCCACTTTATGATAATTTTTTAATGTGGTACAAATTTTGATATTTATACGTAGTATAAATTCACAAGTCACGATACCTACATTGTTTTTTTTCGATGTGGAACAAATAACACATTAAATAGTTTACCATCAAAATTATTACTTATGATACTTTTCTAAATTAATTTTTAATGATGTAAATTTCACTATAGTGAAAATTATAATACAAATTTTAAGAGTTTTGTAAGACAATATGTAAGAGGCTCAAAAAATTTTGGGTTGAAACTTTAGTTCCAAATATGATTCCTATTTGTAATCATAAGATCACCCACCTTATGATGATTTTCTGATGTGAGACAATTCTATTATGTATAGGTAATATATTCACCACAACTACATTATTTTTCAATGTATGACAAATAATATACTAAAAATTACACCAAATATGTTCAAATAATATGAGTTTCTATACTTTTCAGGGTTTTTTTTCACCACGAATCTAATTATATTATCTTCATAATTTTTTTTTACAATACTTCAATTTTTTTTAATAATACCTTTTAAAATTAATTTTTGATGATGTAAATTTAACAATTGTGAAGATAATAATAGACAAACTTTTAAGAGATCTCTAAGACAATACTTAAGAGATTTAAAAGATTTTAGTTTGTTATATAAGGTCCAAGAATGATTCCTATATTTAATCATAGGATCACTCACCTTATGTTAGTTTTATGATGTGGGACAATTTTACTATTTATACATAATATATTCATCACATCTACAAACTTTTAAGAGATCTCTAAGACAATATTTAAGAGATTCAAATTTTTTGGGTTGATACATAAGGTTTAAGGATGACTCCTATTTATAATCATAGGATTACCCACTTTATTATTTTTCCAATGTGGGAAAATTCTATTATTTATATGTAATATTTTTAGCACATCTACATTATTTTCCAATGTGGGACAAATAATAGTTATGAATTTAACTTTTATTTAAAGAGTTTCTAAAAAATTGAAAAGTTGATAATATTATTAGAAAAATAATTAATTTAAAAAATATAATCAAAATTTAAGAGTTTAACCATAACTTGGAAAGTATAGGTATGAATAAAAGTTGATAATATTAAAATTCAATCTTTATATAATATAATATATTTTATTTAATATTTAATTAGCCTAATAAAGTTATGTGTAAGGTAGTTTTATCAATAAAAAATAAAAGAGTGTTTTGAAATAGTTGGAAACTCCCTCGTTGCCTGAAAAAAGCCTCTTATATATATATATATTGATTATGTTGTTTATTTTTTATTAGTAGTTACCATAGACGATGTCATGGTTTATATTTTTAGGAACTTAATTTCATTTTGTGATGTGTGCTTTTGACTTGGTTATATAATTAGCTTTGGTTTGTATTATTCTAGTCATTTTATATTTGTTCTCGTCTTTTCGATGATGTCAAGAGGGGGAAAGTAAATGGACTTGAATAGCGTTATTTGCCTAAGCTTGCTCCTTGTCAAGATCATATGTCTCTTAAGGTCCTTAGGTGCTATAACTTAGTTTATGTGTCAAACCGTTAATTCAATGTATTTGCAATTATGACTGTTTTTGGGTTGAGGGGGAACTAAACCGTAGAAACAAATCTAGGAGACTTGCCATCATCAAAAAGGGGGAAATTGTTGGACCGTGTACCTAGACCTGACAAAAGCAACCCGACCCGATTGACCCGACCCGAATGACCCGACCCGTGACCCGAAATTGACCCGAACTACAACACCCAAATGTGACCCAAAATCCGATTAGACCCGACCCGACCCGAACATGACCCGATCTTTCTTGACCCGTAACTGACCCGACCCGAAAATAACCCGATCCAAAACCACTCAACCCGAAAATGACCCGACAAAACATAACTTTAATTGAAACGAAAAGACTTAAAATGGCCTTTTGTCTCTTATTCTTTGACCCGAAAATGACCCGACCCGTAATAACCCGACCTGGTTGTCCCGAAACGGACCCGACAACTAACCCGAAACAAACCCGAAACCCGAAATAACCCGACCCGACCCGAATTAACCCGAAATCAACGAAAGACCCGAACTGACCTGACCCGAACTGGCCCGACCCGAACCCGACCCGGTTGACTCGTTTGCCAGGTCTACGTGTACCGTGTTCTAATACGTTTTATGTTTTGATGATGACAAGAGTGTTATAATTATTATATAAGTTTGCACGTAATTGTTTGTTAAGTCTTTATAGATTAACAAGGTTACTGATTGCAAAAGTGACGATTTGACAATGCGGTTTGAGTTCGTGATCAAGATAATGAAAGGAACTTACGACTGAAGAATTTTCAAGGAAAATTATTTAGTAGTTAAGTTCGTCTCTCCTTTACAATATTTGATAATTGTTTTGAGTTCGTCTAAAGTTATAGTTGTAACTATAACTTGATACACTCATAGTCTAGGTTATAGTCGATTGTACTATAACTTGGGGTGACTACGTAACACGACATTTTCGGGAGAAAATTTATTTTATATTTTAACAAAGGATAATTTGAATTTTATAAAATAAAATTTAATTTGTTTTTGATAATAAAAACGTTTTATATTTGGAGTCAAATTTGTCTTTTTAAATAATAAATAAAATTACTATATCCTAAAAGATAATCCTAATTTATAACAACTTATGAGTTGTAACAATATGTGATTAACTTGGATATTAATATTTTATCTTACGTATATTTGAAGTTGACTCAAATTCTAGTCTTTGGTTTTAACGAGTAAAATAGCTTGGTATTTACTAGGAAAATGCTACGGTTACACTCGGTGTATAGAATCTTCTATACACCACCAATCAAAATTTGACATGTGGAGGAATTTATTACTAGTTGGGGAGGGAATTATGAAAAGGTTTGG
>JAIUZE010002157.1:0-17869 GCA_022085475.1 Heliosperma pusillum
AATCGAAAGCCCGACTAAAGCCGGCAAAACAAGACTCCATTGAGAATGGACAGGAAAATCCCTTATTTGTCATTTATGAGAATTGTGGGACTCGAGGCTTTTGTTGAATAAGTCTGACGATAAACTCGCACCCAAATCTGACAAATGTCTTTTTGTAGGATATCCAAAGGAATCACGTGCTTATTACTTCTACAATAAACACGAGGACAAAGTGTTTGTGTCTCGTGATGCAGTCTTTTAGAAAATGATTTTATTTCTAAAAGACAGAGTGGGAGAAAATTTGAACTTGATGAAGTCCAAGAGCCACAAACCGAAAAGGACGACGAGGAAAACGTTCCCTCTTCGTCTGGTACGGTCATTATTCCTTCGGAACCTAGGAGGTCAAGCAGACTTAGTCATCCACCTGATAGATACCTTGGTATTATAGAGGAAGGTGATGACTATAATGTTTTACTTTTTGAAAGTAACGAACCTACTACCTACAAAGCAGCCATTTCTAGTCCCGACTCAAAGCTATGGCTAGGAGCCATGCAATCCGAAATGGATTCTATGTACGACAATCAAGTATGGTACTTGGTTGATTTACCTAAGGAGGTACGACCTCTTCAGTGTAAGTGGTCTATAAGATCAAAGTGGCATAGACAAACATAATGTGTTTATTAAAGCTAGTATGGTGGCAAAAGGTTTCACCCAAGTTCACTGGTCTTCACTATGACGAAACCTTCCGCCCCAGTCGCCATGCTTCGATCCATAAGGATTATCTTAGCGGTTGCCGCATTTCATAATTATGAGATTTGGCAAATGGATGTCAAAACCGCCTTCTTGACTGGGATTCTAGAAGAGGAAGTGTACATGACACAACCTGAAGGTTTTGTGGATCCATCAAACCCTAAGAAGGTATGCAAACTTAAGAGATCCATCTATGGTCTTAAGCAAGCATCCAGGAGTTGGAATCATCGTTTCGATCATGTAATTAAACAAAATGGTTTCACTCGAAGTGTCGATGAACCGTGTTTATACATGTAAAGTAACTTTTCTAGTCTTGTATGTAGATGACATACTACTCATTGGGAATGATATTCCAATGCTCACTTCTGTAAAGGAGTGGCTAGGAATACATTTCCAAATGAAAGACTTAGGAGAGGCCAAGCGCATCTTAGGTATCCGGATCTAAAGGGATAGATCTAAAAGGATACTAGCATTAAGTCAAGAAACTTATATTGATAAGATTCTTGATCGGTTCAACATGAAAGACTCTAAGAGAGGCTTTCTTCCTATGGGAAGTGGGATCACCTTGAGCAAGTCAGAGTGCTCCACAAAACCCGAGGAGATTAAACGCATGAAATTGATCCCTTACGCATCTGCTGTTGGATCAATCATGTATGCTATGATGTGCACTCGTCCCGGCGTTGCATATGCTTTGAGCATGACAAGTCGTTACCAAGCAAATCCAGGTGAGAGTCACTGGATAGCCGTAAAGAACATCCTAAAGTACTTGAGAAGGACCAAGGATTCGTTCTTAGTGTTTGGAGGCGAGACTGAGTTACGTGTAAAAGGTTACACAGATGCCAGTTTCCAAACATATATGGATGATATGAAATCCCAATCCGGCTACGTTTATATGACGAATGAAGGAGCTGTTTGCTGGAAGAGTTTCAAGCAAAGCGTTACAGCGGATTCTACAACAGAAGCAGAGTACCTTGCAGCGTCTGAAGCTGCAAAGGAAGCTGTGTGGATTCGGCAATTTTTGGAAGGACTAACAGTAGTCCCTACTGCCAAAGATCCTATCACAATTTATTGTGATAACAGTGGGGCTATTTTTCAGGCAAAAGAGCCCAAGTCTAGTAACAAGTCTAGACATGTACTTAGGAAATATCATGTATTAGAGATTACGTCGACAGAAAGGAAATTGACATTTGTAAGGTTGGGACAGATGACAACATTGCTGATCCTTTAACCAAGCCTTTATCAAAGGCTAAGCATGATGGTCATGTCGTCACAATGGGATTGAGACGTGTGCCAGAATTCCTTTAGATTATGTAATATGTAATAATTGAATGTTGTATTAATTATTTCATATATGATAATGGCATTCATTGTTCGAGTTTTATTTTAAACTCTTTTATTTAGTTTGACTAAATTTAATACTTTGTTTATCCGAATAGATTGTTGGACCCTATTCAAGTGAATAGGACGAACTTAGTATTTTGTCCCTAGTCACTCAATGAGGTGACGTCTCGAAATGACTAGATTGTAAGTCGATCGATGGTTGGTTCAGCACCATGGGGTCATGGAGATGACTGGTCGTTTACATAGACAGACTGTATGACACTCTGTCGGACAGTGACATTGTAGAGACCCTTAAATCAATTATTTGATGCCTGGTCGTGGCAGGGTCTTCTATCTTATTCCTATAAGTCGATTCTTTTGACTGTCGACCGTCTATCTGAGTCGGTGCAGTTTCCGATTTGTTTTGGTTGATGTAATAGGTCGTGCCGTAAAAGGAGGCCGATGGACATCTTCTGGATCATGGTGATCTGCATCATACAGAGTAGATGGATCAACAGGAATTGTCCACCCACGTTGGGTAAAAACATCTTTAGGCCACTCGAGGAGAAGTTACTGTAAATGCGTGGCCACGCTCGGAAAGAGATCTATGGTAGATTTTCCGGTCAGACAGTTACTCTCCCTATCGAGAAAACCACTCTAGATATTGTCAATCGCAAGTGCGACCTGAAAGACACCTTGCGTTGAGTCGGAGATGTGATAAAGAGACAAGAGAATCGGTGACGCACACTTGTGTCAGACAAGTGGGAGATTGTTGGAGTAGGTGTCCTCCACAATAGTGCGCCACATAATAAATCTTATTATGGAATATAATTGAGATATTTATTGACTATATATATGATTAGTCAGTTGATTAACGTAAATCAATAACGGTTGGCTGACTAGAGTTTGACGTTATTGTCGTTTGACGGCGGTGATCAACTGATCCCTTTCGGTCACACCTAAAGGATGAAATCCAAATATTAACTAATTATTTGTATACGATACAGTTAATTAGTACATTACATATATTCGATATGTACGAGAGTTAATTATTAGAAAATGAGTTGAGAACTCAAATTCGATTAAGCTTATTTTTCAATTATGTGATAATTGACTAATAAATTTATATCTTATTTTAATACGATTAAATAAGATTTAACTTAGTAATTAATCGTTAACTTACTAAATTAGTTGAGGTTTTGAGATAGAGGTAATTAGTTAATTATATTTACAAGGAGTTGTAAAATAAATTAACTAAGCATTGTGGGACCCATTATATATTGATATAATGGTAAAATATTACTTAAAATGTTAAGTACATATTATTTATTTAATTGAGTCATATAATTGTTATATGATCAAATTAACACTTAATTATACAAGATAATTAACCATATGATCAATAAGTATTTGTGAGACAAATATCAAAAATCAAAATGGATCCAACTAGGCCAAAATGGCCGGTTATGTTGTAGTTACAAAGGTGATGATTTTTGTTCTTGTTTACACTCTTTAGTTACTAATTGAAAGTGACATAACAAGTTGAAATAATCATCACTTATACTACAACACTCCACTCTAATGCATGTGATCAAATTGAACAAAATAATAGTCCAATTTTGGACAATGTGGTCCGGCCAAATGGCCTTTATAATGAACAATTGTTGTTCATTTTACTACTACTTCATTTTGTGCAATTTGTTTACTTCTCTCTAAAATTCTTCCTCTCACTAAAACTCTCATATACTAATATTTCCTAAGTATTACTAGAGTAGTAATATAGTCATAATATTAGTAGTATATTATCTATCTTATTATCTAGTTAATAATAAGAGTAGATTATTTGGGTTAATCTGGGTGCAACTTGAAGGAGGTCATCTAGTTTGGAGATTTCTTGTGTTCATCCATATTTGTAGCTCAAGAACAACAAGAAGGAGTTCTTGTTGTGCCCATATATTTTCCATATCAATGTGAGGAAAATTCTTCTTTTATATAAATGTCTTTATATTTGCATGCATGTTACATAGATCATTAAATACTAAATTAACGAGTAATTTAGCAACTAATTAGAGGAGTCTAATTGAGGTCTATGGACTTTCAGAATGCGGTCCTCACATGAGTGGACCCATGATGGCAAAGAAGATCACGCGTCTAGGATAATACTGGACGACAATGGAGTTATATTGTATTAAGTACGTCAGACATCGCCATAATTGCCAAATCTTCGGAAATGTACAACATGATCCGCATTCACTACTTTACACCATGACATCTCCTTGGCCATTTTCTGCATGGGGAATCGACATTGTCGGAAAGATCACCCCTGCCGTAACTGGAGGTCACTGTTTCATTTTGGTAGCTATCGATTACTTCACCGAATGGGTCGAGACAACATCCTACACTAGTCTTACCAAATAAGAAGATGCCTCAGGTATGACCCTTTCTTATGGCTGGCGAGCTTTTATACGTAGTCTAAGAAACTTGAAACAACCCTCCCCAATGGTCGACAGATTTTAAAATGTTCCGGACGACAAGTCCTTGGTTCAGACCCCTTGAACCGCCTCTGGTCACCATAGTCGTCAGGTTGTAATCTTCGATTGACCTGATGGCTATACTTTAACCTTTTGCCTTGTCCAAGCCTCAGTCAAAGTAAGGGCTCTGTAGATACCGCGTTTCTACACCTTCCGCCAACCACTCAGTCATGATTGGGCCGCATGTTTGATACGTGAAACGATTTCTGACAATTCATAAGTTTATCGTCAAGTGAGAGCTCAAACACTTGTGTCTACCCCTTGGTCGTCATCTACGCGCCGGTACGGTTGTTTTAACAGTCATTAGAGTTCATTTGGAGTCCGGGTCGAAAACCGCTTCATTTTCTATAAATCGTTTTGAAACTCCGAGTCGAAACACTACGGAATATCCTGATTATTTTATTATATTTTAAAATTCTATCTTTTTAATAAAACTATCTCGTTTTATCTTTTAAAATGGAAGCGTAGATCAACCACAATTCCGTAATACAAACGTGGGAATCTTCCTTCTTTAGCAGAAAACCTCTGGGGAAATGACGCAGCAGGTGTTGCGCCTCTTCGAAGGATTGTAGTCATGCTGCGCCTCTTGCCCAGCCTGTTCCTTTCCAAGGTTTGAGTTGTTCTACGACTCTTCCACATTTTCTACTATAATAGGAGAGGTATGTTCTTACTTTTAAGGCACACGACTGCTCTGCCCCTTCTCTTCTCTCTTTGCATTATAGACCTTGCTCTAAGCTTTTTGACAGCTACGTGCTTGATCAATCGACCACGTAAGCTCAGATCCTTCTCGGTACCTGTCACGTTTTGCATTGACCGACCAATTTGCCAACTAAACCTTAATCAATCAATCATTCGATTTCTAGTCCTTTAACAAGGGCACTTTATGCATACATTCGAGTCGAGTTGTCGCTAAAACGTAACTTTAGTCTATCTCGTATCGTCAGCATGTAAGTCTGCGGGTGTTAATCCCGTCTTTTATTTATTTGTATCATTTATTTTCATATTATTCATGTAAGGTCTATGTCATAAGTAAATCCAAAATCGAAATAAAGTCAAAACATTTTCATAAAACCTTTTCAATAGTCATCAGGCGTCGAGAAGAAACGAAGAAGCATCCGCGCCTTATGGAACGAACGGAGCACCTGTTGCGCCTCTTCTAGAGGCTTCCTGCTCTTGCTCTTCTTCTTCTTCCTCTGGATTCTGCGTCTTTATTTTATTTTAATCTTTCATTAAGTCATTTGTTCTCGTCTTAGATCCTTAATAATCATTATTAATGGGTTTTAGTCCTTTAATCAAGTTAGAGTCTTTAGAGGTTTGATTTGTTCATATCAAATTTCTATATTCGTTATTGATAAATTATTAGTGTAATTTATTTAATTAAATCACTATCATTCGAGTTTTAGATCAATAATTAACCATAAATATACAAACAAACATTAACTGATTGCGATTCTAGCTTCACAGCAAGAACCCAACTCAAGAATAGACGCATGGGTTGCTACGCCTCTTCCAGAGGGCGCAGCTGCTGCTGCGCCTGTTCTGTGTTGGTTTCTGTCTCTGAACTTCCTTTCTCGCTTTGACGTAGTTTAATCATGTAATTAATTAACTATTAATCGTAATATCACTACTAATTTGTCTTTTAGATCTTCCAATATTTTCTTTTCCTTCAAACGTCCGTTTTGGGTATATTCCCGACATAAATCCCGTATTCATTGTAATCATATTTATTTTATAGTTTATTTAATCATTTTAATTGTATGATTCATTGTTTGATTTCTTTGCCTTTCACATACAATTAATTCTAAATCCTAATTTCGATCTAAATTGAATGTTAAGTTACATGTTCACCGACATAGTTTAATTCGCATGCTAGGATTAAATTGTGGATGTTACATTGCATGCATATAACCGATGACATATCGAGAGTCATTCTAGACATCCATGTTCGTTGGCATCCACGAGAGTCATTCTAGACATAGAATGCTAAGGTTAACAAGTTCTTAGTGTTCATGTCATTACTTTGTGTCTTGACATGGCATAAAGTATTCGAACAGTTCCAATTTCCCATAAAATTGGTGGCGACTCCACAAATGTGTATCACTACGCTTGTCCCTCGTTTCCATCTCGTGGTCCCTCACCAGGCCGTGTACCACAGTCGATGGAGTCTTGGGTATGAAATGTATATCGCATGTCCAATCGGGAGGGTTTATCCCGAGAGTCTGGCCAGGTTTAGACTAGGACCGTATTATTATCGTAGTCCTACCGGGAGAATTAGAGTCTTGAGTATATGAAACGTTTATCGTATACAGTTCATGGAAACGTTTATCCCGTGGACTTGTTCATCTTGCTTGCAAAGTACAGATTCTAGTGCGTGTCATTTACCGTGAGAGTATGTTTGATTCACTTGATGGTGTGTTGATTGTATATTGAATTTTCGGATGCCTTATATTGTCTTGTGTGTCACGTCTCCAACCTCTTTGATTATATGGTTACTAGCGTTGCGATGCAAGCCGCTTAGTAGCGATTTAGTTTTCAAGGTGAGTCTTCCCTAGTCTCAAATGCATGATGATTATATTGTAAATGTTTCCCACATGCTTATGACGTTAATATGTATTGTTATCTTTAGAGTTTACATGAAGCTTATATATGTATGATAATGTATGCCGATATGCCTTAATTATGTTCATTTAAATGTAATATGGTTGGGAGAACCCCGAGTTACTCCTCACTAACAGTGACATTCATTTTAAATGAATGAACAGGTTGCAAGATAGTGTTTGCATGGGGTTTTGACGAGTGAGCTAGCGAGCATTGTACTTATAGAGAATCACCTTTAGCGTTGTAGTATATATTTGATCTTTATATTTTATTTATGTACTTGCCGAGGGATCGGGATCCCTCGTGTTTAATTAAGTTACCATTTTGTGTAAAAGATTTATGAAACTAAGTTTTCGTTTTTATTATTCAGTGACATTCACGGTTTTACTTTTAAAGTATTTAAAATTTTGAATTTTACGTTGCAATATACCTGTTTACTTTTGACGAGCTTATTTCACGTGTCGTTAATTCCGTTAATTAGCTATGGTCAAATAACAATTTATATCTCTTAAACAAACACAAACTATCTTAAATAAAGGTAGTAAATGGTAAGAATAGGGGCGAACCCAAGAGAAGGCGGGATTAACTAAATTAACTAATCTAGACTCTTGCTAAAAACCAATTAACAAAACTAATTACTACCTAATTACTCTAATCACTAATTAAGACACTAATTAAGACACAAACTTAAATACATTACAAACTATGATATTAACCATGATAAAAACATGTAAGATAACACATATCGAGAAAGTTTGATTTGAGAAATTGATTAACAAGTCTAAAATAACCAACAAGTACTTAAGATTCAAATATTCAAATATTCAAATATAAATAAACTAACTTAGTGTAATTTTCCCAAGTTCCCAACAATTAGCAAAGTAAAAACTCTTCCTTTCCTCTCTTCTCTAGTTATCTAATACAAGTTTCTAAGAAATTAGTCAACAAGGATTAACTCAACCAAGGATGACCCTTTACAACCCAATTTACACCCACTAAAACATGAGCCCAAATCAAAGATGCAAGCTTTATGAACAAAACCAAAGAAACAAGCTAGAATCATGTAATAAAACACTAAACCATGTTCTAACCACACAATAAACCAAATTCCACTCAAAAGATTCCAACTTTAAACCAAAGTTGTAATCTTTCAAGGTTGCTACAACAATATCAAGACAAGTTAACCAAAATTATCTAGACAAAGCACTAATTAAACAAACAACTTGCTAAGATGGTTAGTCTCAACAATACTTCATTCAAGAATGGAAAATAAACATGAGAAAATGGTATTAACTAAAGAAGAAGAGTTCACAGAGTCTTACAATGCTAAAAGAGGGAAACTTGTTCCAATTACAGTAAGAAATAGAAGATTAGCTACCCATAATCAAGAATTACAACCCAAATAATAAAGTTCAACTCAAAGTTACAAGCCAAAATGAATAACCAAAAATGAGAGAATTCAAATGTGTTTTGTGCTTTGTTGTGGAATGTTATGGCATGTCTTCTCTCTCTAAAATCTGGTTCTTTTATACCCTTGCTTCAGAAACCTACGGCCTTCGAGAAATGGGCCTCAAAATGACAAGATGGAAAATGAAGAAACACGTGTCCCTGGCCAGGACGCTGGCAGCGCCTACGGATGCTGGCAGCGTTGTGGGACGCTGGTAGCGTTCTGGTGACGCTGGCAGTGTTTTAAGCTGCCAGTTTTTACTCTTGGTTGCTCGCCTTGACTTTCGTTGACCCCTTTGAATGCTAGTCTTGCCTTGACTTCCATTGACCCTTTGGACTTGATTTTCTTGCATTGATAATTTGCTCCTAGCCCACTCCAATTGTCGGGTTTGGTCTCGGGTCTCGGGTTTGACTTTTACTCTAGTTGACTTCCGGACTTGACTCTAAAACTTGACTTAAAAATACCAAATAACAACATAACTACAAGGACTAAGGTTAGCATAAAATGATTCTAACGACTCGTAAAAAGTACATTAAACGGACCTAATAAACACTACTAAACACGACACAATTTGGTGTTGTCAAATACCCCCACACTTGGAATTTTACTCGTCCCGATTAAAACTAGAGATTAGCAAGACAACCACGAGTCCAAACATAGCATGTGAAGGTAATGACCTCTCTTCCCTCACCACTACCTTCTTATATCTCCCTGAATACAAGACTCGACACACCACCTACTCCGACTCATCCACACATCCTCCCTTCTTATACTCCGAGATGGTAATGGTCACTCTCACCTTATCCCAAGGTAGAAGCAAAGTGACCGACAAGAACTCCTATCAATCTCACAACTACTTATATCACCCCCTTATCACTCCACCAATGTAAAGCATGGTCACTTGGTTGGCCCCAAACTACACAAATTGCACAACCAAGCAACCCACAAAAGAAATCCACCGATTTGGAACCAATATTGTGTGACTCAAAGAAAAATAAAAAAAAATCCTAAGCTAGCCTCTTTCCAAATTCCTTCTTATTTCTCCCTTCTTTTCCCTCCAAAAATCCTCTTCATCGGAAGTATTTTGCTCAAATTTTTTTTTTTCTTTTTCATTTTCCAATTTTTTTTTCTTGAAAATCTCTCATTTTGCCTAAGGTGCTCTTTCGGGTTTTCACCGTAGCTTTTCCTTTCCTCTCATTGGTGGCTCGCAACTCGATTTTTCATTTTTCCCGGAACGCCCTTTCGGGTTTTCATTCCGTCCTCGGCCACCTTCCCAATTTTTGCCTAGGTGCCCACCCTTGTGGGTTTTCACCTAGCCGGGATTTTCAATTTTTTTCTTTTTTTTCAAAATAAACGCTAAAGAATGCATCAAAACAAAACAAAGTATATACAATCCTCTCCCCCACACTTACATTATACAATGTCCTCATTGTAGGGGAAAGCGTGGGATGCTTCATCAATTGCTAAAATGAGAAGAACCCGAGGCACCTCCTCGGTTTCTCCTCCTCTCTCTTTCTTCTCTAACTCTTCTTCTCCTCTCTAGGCCTTCATCAAGGGCCTCTTGTGTGTAAGGAGTGGGCTAGCTGGGGTTTTGTTGGATGGTCATGCCGAAAAGTGAGCTAGCCAAACCATACACATCCTCTTGTGCCACCGCATCTTCATATGAATCGTAAAGGTAGGTGTGGTGGCGCTCATTTTGAGCTTGGAAATGGTTTGTGGCTTGCTCCCTCCAAGCATTTTGTGCCACCCACATGTCATTTTGTTCTTTCCACCTTTGGTTTTGTTGTGTTTGCCAAAGGCGGTCTTCCTCTTGCCGCTCCACCATCCTCTTCCACTCCGCTTGTTCGGCCCTCTCGGCCTCCTCTCTCAACCTCTCCCTTGCCTCCACCACATTGTGCCAATCCTCTAAAGACTCAAGCCTACCCCATTGGGTTTGTTGCCAACTATAAGAGTCGTCCACCCGTCCACTTATGTGCTTGAGGACATCGTTTGTGCTAGCAAAGTATGATGCCATTTGTTGTTGCCATGGCTCCATTGGGTTGCTAGCATGAGTCTCCGCCTCATACATTGGGTTGTCGGTGTCTTGGTGGCTATGGTAAGATTATTGGTAATGGTATGGTGGTTGTTGTTGTTGTTGTTGTTGTTGCTGTTGTTGTTGTGTAAAAGGTGGGTTTTGGAAAGATCCCGCCTCAATAGTGAGGATATCCGTCTCCTCTCTAACTTGCTCACTCCCCTCACCTTGCTCTCTCCTTTGCCTCCTTTTTCGCAAGGGCACTTCCTCTTTCTCCGCTGCACTACTACTCTTCCTCAAACGTTCTTCCCTAGGACAAAAGAAATTCTCCGGTTTTGGCCCCCTAGGTAAAGGATTGTTTAAAGGTCGAGGCATTTTCATGTAGCTTAGGCCATCACTCCCCAACCAAAATCCTCTCAAAGGCTCCAACTTGCTAACTTTGAACATGTTCACATTCTCTAGCCCCAAGTGGTTGTACCTTGTTAATCCCTTACAAGAATTGACCTCTTGTTTTTCATCAATCCCCTCTTCATAATGTTGAACTAAAAAGGAAATCATCCCCCCAAGGTGGATACTTGCTTTAGTGGATTTTTGGCGGTGCTTAATACAAGCTCTCATGAACAAGTCCGCCCAATCCGGTACCCCCACCTCTCCCGGGAGCATAGTCCACAAACACAACTGGATTTTCTCCGGTACCTTAACGGACTCTCCCGCGGAGTTAAAAACGGTGGTAAGGAAACGGGTAATGAGTCTAAGCACGGGGTGGGTGATGGTGGAGAGTTTTGCATCCTTAGATGCAATGTCACATCCCGTAATCTTGTTCCACATGTTGTACATTTCCCCCTTGGGGCATTTTATCTCTTCGGGGTTTTTGGTGATTTTGAGGATTTGGCGGATTTCTGAAATTGGGGCATTGTGCCAATTTTGGTGTAGGCGGAAATGGTAAGCTTTTTCGTTCCCATCGGGTACGTCCAACTCGGACAAGTTAGCTAGGAACTCGTACGTGAAACTCTGATAGGTGTAATCCCAAGAGTCCGGTTCGAGATAAGCTTCTAGCCCAACTTTAGCTAGCATATCCCTTGTGACAACCCTCGCGAATGCGGAAATATAAAACATACAAGCATGTGAATTATATATCGGAAAATACGGTATTTTTAAAAACCTTTATACATGCAAGATAGAAAAATACGAGGAGTGTCAAAATATTACAAACTAAATAGAAATACCACAAGAGACGTAGTCTCTCAAAGTGTTAACAAAAGACAAAGTAATTAGCAACTAGCTAAAATCGTCTAGAGGTGAAACTTCCAGGAACAACGCCCGCTAGCTCACACCCGAACCCAAAATAGTCAAGCAAAAAGTCATCCATGCAAGCAACCTGTTCCTTCATGAAAAACATGAACGCCACAATCAGTGGGGAGTAACTCCGGGTTCTCCCAGCCATATCACCTTAAACGTACATATAAGGAAATACAAAAGTAAAATCATGCATATATAGATATACATGTGAGATACGATAAGAATAGATAGGCAATTCGATAAATAATGATAAGATCATGTGGAAATCAAATCCGAAACCATCATGTTATTCAAAGACTCGGGGAAGACACTCTTAGGCAACCGAATACGCTCACTAGGGCTTGCATCTCACCGTTAGCGGTATAAGATTGATAAGATTGAGACTCGACAGACAAACCAAGTCAAGTCATGCGATGATCACAATAAATCCAACATATTATCATCCATTCACGAACCAAGACATGACGGTGTCCAATCATGCAATGACCATGAATAATATCATGAAATCACGCATTCAAAGAACGACGACTCAAAGACGACAATCTCACGGTAAATGAAACGCACTAGCATCGTGTACATGGCAAGTATGATTAAAAGGCATCCACGGATCACATTTCCCTGAACGCATACACGATCACATTTCGTATATGTAGACTAATTTCCTCCTGGTAGGAACGATAAGGCTCCCAATCTAAACCTGGCCAGATTCTCGGAATCACATTTTCCGATTCGATATGCGATCACGTTTCGCACCCAAGACTCGGTCTTACAAAGAAAACGCCGAGTACCCACATTCTCGGTAGATCAATTCAGGAAAGAGGCGGAAAACGAGCTCAAGCCTCATAACATGCGGTACGCTACATGCAAATAACACCACCTCGCAAGTACACAACATTTGACGGCCGGGTCGAACAACGCATAGCGTTCAACTCCCAACAACGTCGTCGTATGCCCACTAACACATGCCTTTAAGCAGTAGGATACCTCTCCGTTCCGACATTCCAGCCTTACGAACGGGAAGGTAGCCAAGGGAATGAGAATACAAAGCACCAGACAAAATAGTGCTCAAACCGTAACATTTGTAAAAACCGACTCAAAGTGGGAACATACCAAAAACCGTCACAAAACATGAGAATAGGGAATCATATAAGTTTAAATATGATCAACATGAGTCAATACATGATACATAAGCATTAGAACAAGTTTATGAAGCATAATGAATAAAAACATAGATCACCTCTCCAAAACAATGTTGTTTGGAAACCAACGAAAACAAGGGTCCACTTCAAACGGTCATAACTAGAGTTCAAGATATGGGAATGCAGAAATTCTAAGTTGAGGTGATAGCCTAACCTCTTACGGTTCCAACGAGATGTCACACGCCTAAAACAAGCAAGTAACGAAGGAGATATGATCATTTTACGAAAAAGGATCAGTGCAGGAAAAATTCTGTTGGCAGCGGGTGACGCGGCCTGCGTCCTACGACGCATCCTGCGTCCTATGACGCAGCCTGCGTCCCCCAACGCAGCTTGCGTCCTTTACGGGACTCAAGGACGAACAAAAATCAACATGTTATCAACAACACAAACCTCATTTATCATTACAAATCATCAATTCTCATATCAACTAACAACTAACAACATCCATCAACAACAATACAAGTCATAAGCTTACTAACCATAATCTACATATGGTTTCTATCCTAGAAATCACATAAAACACGTAAATGATATCGAGTAACCCTTCACCGTTACCTTTACGCGTCTTTAAACGATTTCTAAGCCTTCCTCCACTAGTTAGTAAACTTTGTCGGGTCTAGAAAGTCTCCACCTAAACAAAGACGACAAAAGATGAATATAATTCACCTTTGAAAAAGACGGATAAATTGAAAAGCGAGAAAGACGGAAATTTTATTACCAAATAAGGTAGAGGACAATGAGAGCGGAAGATTAAGACAGAAATCAACGGATTTGAGCAAGAAATGGATGAGTAGTGAGGAGTTTGAGTTTGATTGAAAATGGGTTTAGGGTTTTGTTTACATGATGAAGAAGAAGAAGAAGAAGTAAGTGGAAAAAGATGAGGGAAAAAGGGGAGTATAAAGGATTAAGTAGGAAAAACATGGGAAAAAGCCCATAAGCGCCTTAAGGCGTAACTCACTCGGAATCTCGCGTAAAGTCCAAATACGAACTCGGAAATTCTATATTAGACACGGAAAATTTAATTTACGACTAAAACTAAATTTCGCTGAAAAGTATCCGTATAATATTTTTAATATAAAAATAGGGTACATTTGCGGGTGTTACAAGATAAGAAAAGACGTCCTACCGCTAGATTTATAAAGGGGGTTGCCGAGTTTATTGAATTTGCTAAACAACAAGACGAGTATGATTTAGTAGTACAGAAACTTAGGTGTCCTTGTATTAAATGCAAAAACATGAAATATCTACATGACATTGAGGTTCAAGAACATCTTTATACAAACGGGTTTTGTCAAAACTACTACAATTGGATTTCTCATGGAGAATCATATTTTTCACTTCCCGAACAATCTCAAATCCCACAAAATGAGAACTCATATAGAGATATGGTAGTTGATGCCTTTGAGTCTAATATTTTCAATAATGATCATATACCAATGAGTGAAGAAGAACCACACCCACAAGCCAAAGCCTTTTTTGATATGTTAAAGGCGAGTGAAAAACCATTATATGAAGGGAGCAAAATGTCATTGTTAGAAGCCGCCTCTAGGATAGTAACTTTGAAATGTGAGTACAATTTGCCATTTACTTGTGTTGATGGCATTGCTTCTTTGATTAAGGATGTTATCCCCAGTAATAATGTCATGACCCGATCATTCTACAATACCAAAAAAGTAGTGAAAGGTCTACAACTTCCGCATTACAAGATTGATGCATGTCCCGATGGATGTATGCTCTTTTGGAAGGATGATGCTTTGCTTGACAAGTGTAGTAAATGTGAAAAAGCTAGATATAAGACAATTGAGGGAAGTATTGTCTTGAAGGGTAAAAAGGGAAAGAATGCAAAAAAGAGAGGTGAAAAGAGTAAGAAACCAATACCCGAAAATCCCGTAACTTACTTTCCTCTAGCTCCTAGACTTCAAAGAATGTTTGCTACCAAAAACATTGCCGAGCAAATGAGATGGCACAAGGAAAATCCTCGTACTCCGGAAAAGATGTGTCATCCGAGTGATGGAGAGGAATGGAAGCGGTTTGATATGCTTTACCCCGACTTTGCTGAGGAACCCCGTAATGTGCGACGTGGCCTTTGTACGGATGGTTTTGCTCCATTTGGCCAGTTTGGTAGAAAGTACTCTTCTTGGCCCGTAATGGTCACTCCATACAACTTACCACCTTGGTTATGTATGAAAAAACAATCCATCTTCTTGTCACTAATTATTCCTGGCCCTGATAATCCAAAAACCGCCTTAGATGTTTATTTGCAACCTTTGGTGGAAGAATTGAAACAATTGTGGGAGGTAGGTGTGCAAACATATGATGTGTCTTTAAAGCAAAATTTTCAACTAAGAGCTTCATTGTTGTGGACCATTTATGATTTTCCCGCCTACGGTATGCTATCTGGATGGTCTACCGCGGGAAAAAAGGCATGTCCTTGTTGCATGTACCAAAGCAAAGCATTTTCGCTACCTTGTTCCAAAAAAGTGAGTTGGTTTGATTGTCATAGACAATTCTTACCGAAGGGGCATGCCTTTAGGAGCAACAAAAAAGCTTTCAGAAAAGGTAAAGTGGAGCGGAATCATGCTTTAGATCGACTTTCGGGGGATAAGGTGTGGGATATGGTTTGTGATTTGTCACGTAGTATTGATTGTACTAAAGCAGAGACGGAGGTGCTGAAGAAGAAGAAAATTGGTTGGTTTAAAAGAAGCATTTTTTGGGATCTTCCTTATTGGAAGACGATGTTAATTAGGCAAAATTTGGATGTAATGCATATAGAAAAGAACTTCTTTGAGCAACTGATTCACACGATTATGGATGTAAAGGGAAAGACTTGTGATACTGTTAAATCACGAGAAGATTTGAAGACAATTTGTCATCGTCCCAAACTTCACATTCGTAGCGATGAGTCTAAGCCAAAATCTATTTTTACACTTGACAAAGTTCAAAGGAAGGTATTATGTGAGTGGTTAAGAAAGTTAAAATTTCCTGACGGATATGCATCCGATTTTTAGTCGATGTGTTGATATGAAGGAGCTAAAGTTGCAAGGCTTGAAAAGTCATGATTGTCATATCTTCATGGAACGATTATTACCTGTATCTTTGAGACATCTCCTCCCCCCTCCTGTGTGGAATGCAATTGTTGAGATAAGTCAATTTTTTCGAGATTTATGTTCGTCTTCAATATGTGTTGATGACATGATTCGTCTTGAGGAGCAAATACCAGAGATATTGTGTAAGTTTGAGATGATATTTCCTCCATCATTTTTTAATTCCATGGAGCATGTACCGATACATTTGCCTTACGAAGCCAAAGTTGGAGGCCCCGTCCAATATAGGTGGATGTATCCATTTGAAAGGTAATATCACTAAGTAGTAATTAAATTATAATTATTATCGTACTATCTCTTTAATTGATTTAATATTTATATACTAGTCTTAACAACTATTAATCCCATCAATTATTGAATAGGCTTCTTAATCACGTGAAGAAGAAAATTGGTAACAAAGCTCGGGTTGAAGGTTCAATGTGCAATGCGTATTTAACGGAAGAGATTGCAAATTTTTGCTCTCTTTACTTTGAAAAACATATAGAAACCAGAGCAAAAAACTTGAGTGTTGATAAAGCGGATGAACTTGAGACAAGTTTACCCGAGTTTTTCCAAATGCATGATGATGAGGGTTGTTCATCAATTGGGGGAACAAGATATTTGGATGACAAAGAATATGATCGTGCTCACCTTTACGTTCTTTCTAATTGGGAGATTTTGGAATCATATGAAACGGAGTTTGTGAATGATTTCATTAAAGCACATCCTAATGTGAATAGAGATGATGTTTGGAGTAACCATGAGGATCAATTTGCCGCATGGTTTCGGAACCATGTAATTGAGTTAAATATCCAAGATGATTTGATAAGGACTTTTGCCTTTGGTCCTTCACGAATGGTTAAAACGTGGAATCGTTACTCGGTCAACGGATTTAATTTCCATACATTCAACTACGGTAAGGATAAGGCTAGGTGCAACTATGGTGTTACTATTTCTTCTCTTGATGACAACGAATACTATGGTATAGTTGAGGATATCTTTGAGTTGAGCTATAATGGGCGTGAGCGGTCGTATAATACTGTCTTATTTAAGTGTGAATGAAAGGATAACTCTGTGGCCGGTATGAAAGTTCATGAACGTTATAAAATCATCGAAGTGAATCATACCCGGACATACTCAAAGTATAATCCATTTATACTCGCACATCAAGCCAATCAAGTATATTTCGCTTCTTATCCAAGCACGAAGAATGATCGAAATCAAAAGCAGCGGTGTGCAATCTTTAAGACAAAAGCACACTCACGAGTAGATACAACTTTTTTTCAAGAAGAAATAGTATCTAGCGGGTTTATGTTGTCTCCACCTGATGAGGACATTTATGAGAATGGAAATGAAGAGAGTGAGGATTTAGAAAACGAGGATGGTGATGGTCAAGTTGACGGTGATGGTGGTGGTGATAGTGATAATGATAATGAATCAAATGGTGATGATGATGATGACGAATTTGATGATGATAATGATTAATTGGGTAAAGATATATTTATATATATTTTAATTAAGTTTTTTATGTTATTTGATGTTTTTTTTATGTTATTAACAGTTTATGTTTATGTTTTTTTTTATGTTATTAACCGTTTCTAACAGTTTGAATATTTGTGTAATTGTAGATGGCAGGTGGTCGAGGTAGACAA
>JAIUZE010002158.1:0-30589 GCA_022085475.1 Heliosperma pusillum
TGACTAATTGCATATAAATCATAACCAAATAACATATCGCCTCATATCTACTAAGGCTAATTCATTAATTAAATATAACCTTACTTGAAGACAAATCCCCGGCCCGAGTCCCGCGACGGGTCATCAGTCAAATCGGGGCTGACTAGATCTTAGTTTGACCAAACCCGTTGGATCAAACCGGCTAGAAACAGAGTCTTTATCACATAGACATAGACATAAAAATCAACATATTCCATACATGTTATTTTATTAACTTCTAACATGTGAATTATTATATTATAACAAAACCCCGTTTGACTTAACTAATATCCAATTAAACTCCGATCTCGTCTTATAATTTCTAACATGTGAGAAATAATAATTTAATGAAAAACCTTTTAATTAAAATATTTTACTTATTAATATTTCTCGCTTGCTAATTATTACAAAACGCGATAAAAATGACGATAACTCAAAAACCGTCACAAGTCCCAAAGTGGGACCCACGGGCTGACTTTTGGGCCGAACCCAACATGGGCCTGGATGGGCCCACGGCCTGTTTGGGCTGTTTTGACTTTTTTAACGATTTTACTAAAAACCGTTTCTAATTATTTCCCGCATGCTTAACATAATTAAAACCCGTCAAAACAACAACATAACAATCAAACATCGACACAACCCAAAGACCAAAACCCGTACCCACCATGGACCAACCCAGACCGGGTCTGAACCGGCCTGGACCGGCTGGTTTGGTCCGGTTCACCACCACCCTTTTCCGGCCACCACCAAAACAACAACCCCAAATTCCAAATTAATTCTAACATGTTTTTAATTAACAACATCCATTTTTAAACATCCAAAACAACCATCAATCATACAAAAATCATGATTATGAAGAAACCATAAAAATTTGTCAAGAACACTAACATGTTTATAAATTCATACACATAATAAAATTAACAACTTATCATGTTACTAACTAAAAATCATAAAATCATAATAATATGAACACAAACTAAAGATGAACCAAAAACTAAAGAAAACAAAAGCTATGTAACATATATCCGTCGAGTAACTCGGAATCGTTACCTTAGCTAGCAAAACCAATTAGCACCTACTAATCTTCACCCAAAATATACGAGTCACCAAACTCGTCTTCAAAATCTTCCCCTATAAGAAATGACAAGAATAACTTTATTAGAAATAAAATATGATTTTCCATAATTAAAGGGTTGAAAACGATTTTGTCGGAATTGAAATAAAACCGTACGTGAAGATGGGGAGCGAAGAGGAGAGTCTAGAAATATAAGTTAGGACGGATTTAATTAAGAAATGAAGATTTTATGAAGGTTTTGCTCAAGAACGATGAAGAACAATTGAAGAACACGAAGAACAAATGAAGAACGATGAAGAAAGTGATATTTAGATCTTAATTTGATTTGTTGAAAAATGAAAAGTTGTTAGTGAGTAAAGAGGGAGTTGGAGTGCCGTGTAATATAGAGCAAAATAGTGAGTTGGTTTTTGAAATTGCTGTTATGGAATTGACCCGGTATAATAATTATATTACCGTAATTAATTAGATATTAAGTTAATTGAATTAAATATCAAGATATTATGTTATTGTAATGAAAAGAAAGAAAATATCAAGGTCTAAGAGAGGAGGGAAAACCGTGTGGTTTGGTGAACAATCGGGTCTGATTTATCGATTTGCGTAATTTAAACTGACGGATCGATAAAGTAACAAATATCTAAGATATTTGTATTAGTTTAATCGAAACAAATAAAATATCTCAAGTGAGTGGAAAACGATGACATGGGCGTGTGACTCATGCCAAAGTCGAGTTTCGGTTTTGTTTCGGGATTTACGATGACTCGGGAATCGTAAATGACGTTCGGAATTAAACCGTAAAAGTTATTCTTTAAATTCCGAATAAATTCAAAATAATTATATTAAATTATGATAAATCTTAATAAATCTAAATAAAAATAAATCAAAAATATTATTTTTTTAAATAAAATTTCGGTCTTCAAACTTATCAGTCGAGTCGGGAAAAGTCAACGAAAGTCAAAGTCGACTTAAAAAGTCGAGAAAAGTCAAAAATGACTTAAAAGTCAAGAAAAGTTTATGACGACTTAAAAGTCAAGAAAAGTCAATGACGACTTTAAAAAGTCAAGAAAAGTCAAAGACGACTTAAAAGTCAAGAAAAGTCAAAGATGACTAAAAACAGTCTTTTCATGAAATCTCTCAGAAATTCCAAATACGAACGCGGAATTTCAAAATAAGACTCGGAACAAAAATTTCTATTTTAAAAACTTAAGTTCTACTGAAAAGTGTTAGTAAATATTTTTACTAGAAAAATTGGGTACTTTTCGGGTTGTTACAAAAAATTTGAATAAATTTTATGAACAAATCTCATAGTATTCAACGGTTTTATCAAATAAAAACAATTAAATATAGTAAAATAGTAAAACAAATTATAATATTTCACCACGATGATATAAGTCAGATTATAAAATGTATCAAAAAATTTCAAGACCAGAAAAGGACGTTTCAATTTTATGATCATAATAATCTCACTTTATTGACTTTTATCTTATAAACATCAATCATCATGCAAAACTTATTTAAAAGTCACGAAACTTTACATCCAGTATTTACAACATGCATGTGAGATCATATCAACATTTCATGGCCAGAATCAACATGAAACTATTTTTAGTTAACTTTTAACACAAAATATGCATATTAACATGATTTAAAGGCCATAAATCAAAATAAATAGCAAATTAATCCATAAAATCACCAAATTTGACCACAACCATTTTGAGGTCAGTAGGTATGCATGCAAATCAAAAATTTCGTGCAAACCAATTTTTAACACAAATTTTTAATTTTACCCAAGTTATCGTATAACTCGATTTTAATGCTTAAAATCGACATGCATGTAACAATTGAGCTCTGATACCACATGAAAGTTCTAGACCTTTAATTAGACTCATCTAGTTAGTTCATTAAATTACATTAACTTAATGATTTAGGATCTAGTTATCATGCATGCAAATATAAAAGCATAAAAGAAAAGATAAGACCAAAACATCCTTACATTGGGATTTTTCGATTCAATATGGGCACAATAAGAACTCCTTCATATTGTTCTTGAGCATGAAATTAATGGATGATCCTCCATAAAACAACCTCCAAAGTAGAAGGCCTCCTTCTTGTTGCACCCAAGATTAAACCCAAATAATCTTAACTTATTATTAACTAGATAATAAGTAAGACATAATACTACTAATATTGGTATATTACTACACTAGTAATATGTAGATAATATTAGAGTGTATGAGAGTTGTAGAGTAAGAAGAGTTTTAGAGAGATGTGAGAATAAATTACCAAAATGAAGTCATGCAAAAAATGAACAACAAATTGCCCTTTTGAAGGCACTTTGGCCGGCACATATGTGCCCCATGTGGCCTCTCATTTTGATAATGTATTCTTATGCAAATATGTGGAGTGTAAGTAAGGTAGTGATGATTAGAGTTGTCATGTAATGTCACAATCATCAAGTGAATTGTGAACATAAAATAGAACAACAATCATGCCCTTTTCACATGTACAAAACCGGTGCACATATGTCCATTATGGACCATTTTGATTTTTGATATTTGTCCCACAAGTACTTATTAATCATATGTTTAATTATCTTGTATAATTAAGTGTTAATTTGATCATATAACAATTATATGACTTAAATTAATAATCAATATACACTCAACTTTTAAGTGATATTTAACCATTATATCAATATATAATGGGTCCCACAATGTCCAATTAATTTATTTTACAACTCTTTGTAAATATAATTAACTAATTACCTCTACCTCAAAATATATGCATAACCTCAACTAATTTAATGAATTAACGATTAATCATTAAATTAAATCTTATTTAAACGTATTAAAATAAGACGTAAAATTTACTTAGTCAGTTATCGTATAATTGACTAATAAACTTAAGTGAAATGAGTTCGCAACTCAATTTCCAATAAATAACTCTCGTAACTAAACGTACATATCAAATATATGTAATGCTCTAATTAAACTGTATCGTATACAAATAATTAATATTCTATTTTGGTCTCATCCTATAGGTGTGACCTAAAGGGATCAGTTGATTACCGCCGTCATACGACAATAACGTCAAACTCTAGTCAGCCAAGCGTTACCGATATACGTTAATCAACTGACGTGGAGTATTAAAATATACTAATCATGCCACGTATATTCCAAATGAGATTTATTATATAAATGCACTATTGTGGAGGACACTTACTCCAACAGTAGCTACCCATGATTAAAGACCTATGGAAGCTTAGTCTCATTTTGAATTGTCAAAATTTTGGGATGTATTTTGAGACATTGTTTTTAGAACTTTTATAATTTCCTTGTTTGACATGGAAATTTGTTCAATTCCTTTTATTGACATTGGTTGTAATTGGATTTAGTGACTTGGTTCTCAACCCAAGTCATTCGGTTTGTTGAAACTTTTTAGTTCTAAAAACCTATCATCATACTATACTTGCACAAATAACATAAATTGTATCGACTCAAGTTGATCATATTAGTATTATGATGATTGGATCATTATAATAAAAGGCTAAGAATTTGATTCTTACTTTGAGAGATCAATTGCTAAGTCAAAATTGAGTTATTGAACTCAAAGTAGGGAGTCTACCAAACCAATTGGCCTCGCCACTTATAAAGATTGTAATTGACATGAATATGAGTACACCTCTTTAGCTTATAGAACTAGTCTATCTCGAAGCTAAGATTCGATGTCTTTACAATGAAATCTTTAGTAGATCACTTAAGGTCATGTTGTGATACTTTTACCTCCCTTACGAGTATGAGTACAAAATTGTTTGTGGCTCATAAGGCTATCTTTAAAGAAAATAGTTGTATTTTTCTAAAGATAGAGTGGGAGAAAATAAGCCACAACGAAAAACTAGTTAGGAACTAGTGAGAAAACCATAAGAAAATGTTCTTAGGTTAGACTCAAGACTAGTGAGGAGACCAAAAGAAAGCGTTCTTAGGTAAATCCTTAGACTAGTGACGAGACCAAAAGACATTGTTCTTGATTTAATAAGATTATGATCTATGAAGTGGAAGTACCTAGAAATTTTGAATTTCGATTTTCTATAAGAGACTTATGAAACTATATGGAATCTATGCAAATAAAATGTTTTATTTGGAGTTGTCCAATTGTAGTTGCATGGATAGACATGTAGATGTCTTCAAAAGCTAAGTTAATGCGTAACTATGCTTAGATCCAAATCATCAATAAAATACCTCATAATAGGTGTGTGTATCTTGTCCAAATAGGGATTTGGAATAGGATGTGTACATAACACAAGCCTATTGTATGTATCTACCTAGAGGTTATGATGATCTTTTCTATTATAAGATATAAGAAGGGTTTCACTCGAATTGTCGAAAAGTCATGTATAGACATGAAATTCAGTGGGAGTTAAAGCCATGTATAGACATGAAGTTAAGTGGGAGTTTAAGTTATCATGTAAAGACATGAAGTTCAGTGGGAGAAAGTTTTTTCCACGTGAATGACGTTTCACTCATTGAGAGTGACATACTCATATTACCTTTTTTGAAAGGAGTGGTTGGATTTTAATGTTGGATGAAAGAGGGCAATATGTATACTAAAATCAAAATCTATTGTGGAATAGAAGATTTAAGCTTGGCATTTAAAAGGTATCTTATATCGATAAGATCCTTAATCTATTCAACAAGTTAAATAGGTTGTTTATGTTGATAAAAGTGGGATCACTATGAAAGGGTCATAGTCATCCACTGAACCTAAGAGTTGTTGATCACATGAGACAAATCATGTATGTCATTACATACACATAACTAAATGAATTGTATGCTGGGAGCATGACAAGCCTATAACAAATTAATCCACATGAGTGTCATTGGATAGCCTACTAGAAAATCCGTAGAGTTCTCGAGGAGAACTAGGGATTCATTCTTGTGTTTGGTAGAGATAATTGGGATATGTGGTAAAGGTTACACAAACCCAAATTTCCAAACTTATAAGGATTTATCGAAATTCTAGGCGTACTTTTGTTATACAAGAAGCGAATAACTAAAAGGATGATTGAAGAGTCAATCATTATAAATTCTACAAATAGAGACGTAGTACATTATGATGAGGATAAGGTGGCTAACAAGGAGCTAATGGTAGATCCTTTCACCTAAATACCTATCAGTTATCATGATAACGAGTGGGAGCATCTTTCAAGTGAAAGAGCCCAACACTAGATAGAGATCTAGATATGTACGTAGATGAATTCATGTTATTAGGAATAACGTTGGATGGAAGGAAAAAGCAATTCACAAGGTTAGAATAAGTGAATATATGGTATATTAACTACTCAAGCCCTTATTGCATTTAATAAGATCGTCATGAATTGTCATGGACGAAATAAACTTTAGATTATATGATATGAAGCAATAACAATGTGTTGATTGTTCATATATGATAATCACATTTTTCGTTTGAGTTTCTAAAACTCGTCTTGTGCTTTGTTATATCCAAATGGGTTGTAGAGACAATCTTGAACCCCATTGAAATGGACTGTATTAACATAGCATTGGCCCTAGTTGCTTATATGAGGTGACGTCTCCAAGTGACGAGAATGTGATGCGACTGATGGCAAGTTCAAGTGCCATAGGGTCATAAGGGATGACCAGTCGATCAAATAGACAGATTGTAAGGGACAATCTGTCGGGCAGTGACCGCCTATAGAATTCTGGCAATTCTTGTAGCCTGGTCGTGGCAAGAGCTACTAGTATTCTTTCTGAGTCAATTCTTTGACTAAAGATTGTTCGCCTAAGGTGGCACAGTTTCAGAATGACTTTGATTTATGCTATACGACCTTCGTAACTGGGGTCAAATGAGCATCTTTTGGGTCATAATGAGTTATGGTTATTCGAAGGGAATAGTGCAATAAGAATTGTCCACCCCTTGTCAGGGTTGTTTTAAATCTCAAGGCCACTCGAGGAGAAGTAAGCTGAAAATGCGTGGCCACGGTCGGAAGGTGTCTATGGTAGATAATTCCGGTCAGACAGTTACTCTCCAGATCGAGGAAACCACTCTTGATATGATCAAATGCAAGTACGACCTGCAAGACACCTTGCATTGAGTGGGAGATTGTAATAGGACAAGAGAATTGGTGACGCACACTTGTCTCGGACAAGTGGGAGATTGTTGGAGTAAGTGTCCTCAACAATAGTGCGATCAAATAGTTAAATCTCAATAATAAGAATACAAAAGGGATGATGAATATTATAGTCAACTGGTCAACATAAATCAGTAACGATTGGCTCATTTGAGTTTGACGTTACTGTCGTATGACGGTGGTGATCAGTTGATCCCTTGAGGTCACACCTAAAGGACAATCCCCAAATCATATACATTAATTAATTGTATAGCGATACAGATTAATTAATCCCTTAATTTGAACAAGTTTAAAGTGAGAATTATATCTTATTGTAATATGATTAAATAAGATTCATTTTAGTAATTTAATTGTTATATTACTAAGAATGCATTATGTTTATGAAACATTTGAGATAAGTGAAATTGGTCGATTATAATTACAAACTGTTGCAGACTATATTAACCAAATATGAGATGACCCATTTTATTTACATGTAATTATAAAATGTGACTTAAAATGTGAAGTCTAATTATTTGTTATGAAATTGCATTTAAATTAGTTAAATGTACATTTATAAGCAAATATTACATGTTACATGTCACATGTCACATATGTGACAAATGACAAAATGCAAAAATAAAATGGACACCCATTTTAGTGGGTGCACCGGTTTTTTTGGTTACTTAGGGTAGGTTTTGTGCATTGTTTGTTGTTCTAATCAAGATTAAAACAACATCATTTCATACCTAATCCTATAGCTAGTCTACTTTCTTGTAAAGACAAAAAGGAAAAGCAAAGCCTTCCCCATGAGCATGGGTAGCCGGTCCATAGCATGCATTAGAGCACTTTTTCCTCTTATTTTTATTATACATCTCATACATGCAAAAGATATACTTATCTCTCATAAAAGAACTTCTCACACTAAGGAAACTCAAGAAGTTTTATCATAAACTTGAGTTCTAATTATCACATAATATTACTAGTGTAGTAATAAGAGCTATTTGATAAATTATTAAGGGATACTACAATATATACTAGTGTAGTATTTTGTAGTGTAAAAAGGGTTTGTCTTGGTGCAACTAATTGAAGTGTTCTTATTCTAAGAACTAGGAAATCATCCATATATTTTGAGCTCAAGAACAAAGTAGGAAGGAGTCCTATTTTGTGCCCAAAATCCGTCAAAATCAATGTAAGGAAAATGGTTCTTCTTATTTTGTATTGTTTTGTTATGCATGCATAAGATCTAAATGGTTTAAGAGTAAACTATTTGTAATATGATATTAGAAATGTCTAATATCGAGTTTAAGAAACTTACAATCGCAAGGTGTCTTACAGGTCGCACTTGCGATTGAAAAATATAAATAGAGTGGTTTTCTCGATCTGGGAGAGTAACTGTCTGACCGGAAAATCTACCAGATATCTCTTCCGAGCGTGGCTACGCATTTCAAGTTACTACTCCTCGAGTGGCCCGAAGATGTTAATACCCAATGTGGGCGGACAATTCCTGTTGACCCATCTTACACTGTATAATGCAGATCGCCATGACCTAGAAGATGCCCATCGACCTCCTTTCACGGCACGACCTAGGACAAAAACCAAAGTCAATCGGAAACTACACCGACTCAGGTAAATGGTCGCCAGTCTAAAGAATTGACTCATATTAATAAAATAGAAATCCCCGCCATGACCAAGCTTCAACAATTTTGATAAGGGACTCTATTATGGTCACTACCTGACATAGTGTCTCAACAGTCTGTCTATGTAAACGAACAGTCATCTCCATGTCCCCATGGTGCTGAACCAACCATCGATCGACTTACAATCTAGTTACTTCGACACGTCACCTCAAATGAGTGACTAGGGAAAAAACACTGAGTTCATCATGTTCACTTGAATTGGGTTCAACCTTTCTTTCAACCAATTCGGATACATAAAGTATTAAAATTTAGTCAAACTAAATAAGGAGTTTTTAATGAAACTCTAACAATAAATGCGATTATCTAATATTTGGAAAAATTGATACGCTATCAATAATTTCATATCTCATAATCTCAAGCAATTCAGGTACATATTTCAATCTCCATTGAAATGACATGACTATCATGTTTAGCATGCAAAAGCATAGCTAATGGATTAGCAATATTTGCATCTTTTCCATCTTTCTGATTGATATTTCTCTTTGTCTATGTAATCTCATATTATATAAAACTTTCTGAGTGCGTGTCTAGGTTTGAATCTAGACTTAGGACTCTTGGCCAAAGGTAGCTCCCACTGTTTTACCAGTATCATGGGATAAGATATACAACTATAGGAAGTACTTCTAGTCCCTCCAATACTGTCGAATCCAGGCTACTTTCATATGCATCATCAAATGATGTAATGTACTCCATTTCCATTGTGAAATCCGCAATGATAATTCCCTGGAACTCTTCTAGTGGATACATGACATTTGTATTTGGAAACGTCACTTCTACTTGGAACTTTTCCAATAGTCCTTTCTGTTAGGTACTCTTCGAACAGATAAATCTTCTATAAAACACAGCCTGATCAGTTTGGAAACTGAAATCTGTGTAACCACTTACACACAACTCTCTTTAAACTCCAAACACATGGAACAAATCTTTAGTCATTTGCAAGTACTTAAGGATGTTCTTTCTGGCTATCAAGTGACTTTCACTTGGATTTGATTGCAAACGACTTGTCATGTTCAAAGCATGCAAAATGTCGGATTGAGCATACATCACATCGTATATAATTGATCCCGCAGCGGAAGCAGAAGGAATCAATTATCATGTGTTCAACTTCCTTGAACTAGTCAAAGATCTTATCAACATAAGAATTTTGACTTAATGCTAATATCCTTTTAGATTTATCTCCATAAATCCATATATCTAAGAGATGTATTCTACTTCTCCAAAATCTTCCATCATCTAAAATGATCAATATGTCTCCACATATAAGACTGATGAAAACCATATTACTCCCACTAAACTTCATGCATAAACATAATTCCTCAAGATATCGATAAATATTTTATGACATGATTGACACACGAATTCCTACTCTTTAGTGCTTACTTACGACATCCTCTTAAGCTTGCAAATTAACTTAGGATAATTAGGATCTACGAACCCACAGGTGAATATAAAATATACTACCTCTTCTAGAATCGTATTCAAGAAGGTGGTTCTTGAGATCCAATTGAAATCATACTATTATGATATGCTTACCAATCTAGTTATGAGAAAACAACTTTATGTTCATACATGCATATTTTGATTTTAAAAATCTATTTACACTGAAGAGGTCGTACTTCTTCAAGTAAAATTTATCAAGTCACATTCATGACCATCGTGCATGGAGTCCATTACGAATCGCATGACTCTAAGCCATAACATGAAGTAGGGACTAGAAACAGTCCCTTATAATTCACAGGTGAGTCACTTTGTACAAGTAATACGAATTTATCACTATTAAAGAGTGAACAAAATCCACATGACCTCCTAGGTTCCGAAGAAACAACTACTAAACAAGCCATGAGGAAAATTTTTCCGAACCATATGCTCAGTTTGTGGCTCTAAAAACATTTTCACCCACTGTGTCTTATCAAGAAATAATCGTATTTTTATTAAAAGACAGCATCACGAGTCACAAACGCTTTGTTCTCGTGATCAATGTAGGATTATTGAGCACTTGTTTTATTCAAATAACATACAAATTAGGTACGTTATCCATCCATATCGTATATGGAATAAAATCAGACTGTTTTAAAAGTGCTTTAATATGGTGGAAAAAGAAATAGCAGACAATAATAAAAGCCCAAGGTTAGTCAAGTGGCTCAGTGTGACTTGAAAAATACAAAACCATATCGTATAAGGTTCTGTTTCTCTATGCAACAACACCTTATCTCATAATGTGTGTTAGAGAAGTTAACTCATGAAACCATTTCACAATACTTTTGGTGAAAATCAAAGTCAATACTTAGATATTTCTATTACGATTTGGTCGTAAGTCCTTGATCTAATACTCTTAGTAGTTAATTACTTCTCATTGAAGCTCTTTGAATTTTTCAAAGATTTCTTATAGCACCTCATTAAGTAGAATCAGATACAACATCTACTTAAATCGTCGGTAAATAAAATGAAGTAGTCATAACCATCTCTGGTTCTTATTGTTATTAGACCACACATATCTTTATGTAATAGGGCCAATAACTCACTAGTTCGATTTCCTTTTCAATAAAAAGGGCACGAATCATCTTGCCTTGAATACAAGATTTGCACACATCATAAGATTCAAAATCAAATGGTTTAGGGATAGTAGTCAAAACTAGCCTCTTAATGTGCTATACAATCCAGAATTAAGATTAGATTAGGGTCACCAATTTTGAGCGTTTTACAATCAATACGACATGTAATTTCTAGTTTAGCTCAAGAATATAATTACCTTTGATTGGTATGGCATAACCATTAACCAAGTACAGGCATAAAAAGATACAACACTTGTTTTATTCACAAAGTGAAACACTTGTGTCGTACACTAAGGTTCATACTATATTCTTATTTAGAGGTCGTGTACATAATAGCTTTAATTAAAGTATACCTCTAAATCAAAAACTAGATTCAGCACATTATAACTTTTATATTTTCTCTATAGAAATAAAACTACAATAGTTATATTTCCCTTGTAGCTCGACATTTAATCATGGTTAATCGTCACACGAATCATTATTATATGCATTGAATACATTGATGAGAACCATAATAGGTATCTAATACCCAATAATTGCATTTAGCAAAATAAATGTCGATCATATAGATATAATAGGTGAAAATACTTTTAGGTGTAGTACACCCAATTTCTATTTCTCCAAAAACTTGGGACAAATTTGTTTCTAGTGTCTTACACTGTAAAATAAAATCATCAAAAGTTGGGTTTGACACCTTGCTTGGATTTTGACTTTACTATTCAAAATAGACTTGCCTTTTTCCCTCGCTTTGTGCCAACATCGTGGCAACCTACTCTTGAACCTCGTCATATTCTTAACAATTAAAATAAAACATCCCTCTTAGAGCTCCCACTCACTTTCATGAATCTCTATTTAGACAAATAGATTAGAAATATAATGAAGACTATTCTTAATTTCATTCATGGTTTTTAAAAGGATAAACCTTTCATGAAGTGACTACGGTACTTGGTTATTCACAATTTTAAATAAATCGAATAACCTAGTCGTCCCAACTAATTTGACCTCTTTTGAGGTAAGCCTCGATAAGGAGCATTATGACGACATACCAAAAATTACAAATATTTTCTGTGAAGCAAAAAGATTGATGCACCATTGTAATAAGAAGACGTCAATTTTTAAAAGTTAAAATGATTTTGACAAAGTGTGACATAATCGAATACTCTTCATAAGAGACATTTGCAATGGTGAATATGAGGATCAAAAGGAAAAATTCATTTGTCTTTAGCTATGATGTTTTAAACGGAGATTTAAATCGCAATCAAAAGGTTACCATATAAATTAATGGAAACTCTTTTCCAGGATTGAACGGATTTACAAGTTTGTAGAAGGATGAAATATTTGTCATTGCACGTATATTAACTGAAAATAAACATTCATTGCTTATATATAACTTACTTGTAAAACAATTTTAACAAGTCACTCATATAATGACCCCTCACGAAATTATATAAGTGATTCCGAGACCCGCATTTTAGATGAAAATGAACATGTTATGCCACTTTTATGTAATAAACGGCAAGTCAACATTTTGACTAATTCTACCCCTAGAACTCTCGGTCGACGGATTTCAACCAAATTCATCTCCTAGCCCCGGGATAACGCTTATCTCGGTGAGTCCAACCCCATTTCGGCGTGTGATCGCATCACCCTACTTAGCCGAGATAAAAAGCATCCACGTTGTGGTTGCCCTAATGAACATATGGTTCATAGGTGCTTCAATTGGTAAGGCTAAATCTCAATTTCTTTTAAGTTATGTGAGAGGTCTTGTCAATTTAGTTATTAATTCCCTATAAGTAAACTAAATCGGTGAATTTTGAATAACGTTGAATTGACAATCGAGAAACAAAATAAAAATGCATGTTGGCGATTTTGGCATGAGCGGAAAACATAAAGCAAGCAAATAATAAATCCTAGTATGGCCACCTATCTAATCCAATTAACTAGACGATTACAAAATCGAAAACCAACTCCGTGGCCCCTTGCCTCTTCATGCAACACGCTTCAAAGAGGCACCGTCTTTTGGAACACCGACTTCGGGAATCTCTGTCTTCATAATAATTAATTACAAAAAGATACAAATAAAATTTCTATTATACATTTGATCTAGAAAATGAAATGAAATTATTACAAACCGCGATACGAGATCGCAATTAAAAATTACTGTTGGAGTAAGTGTCCTCTACAATAGTGCATTTATATATTAAATCTCATTTTGGAATATCCGTGGGATGACTAGTATATTGATACTCCACGTCAGTTGATTAACGTAAATCAATAACGACCAGCTGACTAGAGTTAGACGTTATTGTCGTATTACGGCGGTGATTCAACTGACCCCTTTCGGTCACACCTAAAGGATGAGACCCAAACAGTACACTAATTATTTGTATATGATACAGTTTAATTAGATATTTACATATATATTTGATATATGTTTGGTTACGAGAGTTATTTTTTAGAAATTGAGTTAGGAACTCATACAGGTTAAGTTTATTAGTCAATCATGCGATAACTGAATGAATAAATTTTACGTCCTATTTTAATACGATTAAATAAGATTTAATTTAGTAATTAATCGTTAATTCATTAAATTAGTTGAGGTTGTGCATATATTTTGAGGTAGAGGTAATTAGTTAATTATCTTTACAAAGAGTTGTAAAATAATTTAACTAGACATTGTGGGACCCATTGTATATTGATATAATGGTAAAATATCACTTAATAGTTGAGCGTATAATGATTATTAATTTGAGTCATATAATTGTTATATGATCAAATTAACACTTAATTATACTAGATAATTAAGCATATGATTATAAGTATTTGTGGGAAAAATATCAAATATTAAAATGGACCATATTTGCCTAGTGGAGGCCAGATTCTTAGTAGTGGAAGAAATGATTTTTGTTCATTTCTTGTATCACACTACAACATATTGATTATGACATGTTATGACACATGAACATGATCATATAATATCCTGCACTCTACCATTTTGCATGGGATTAAAATAAGCAAAGTAATGGCTCAAATATGAGCTTGGTGACCGGCCAATATGTCCTTATATAGGACATATTGGTTGTTCATTTCTTTTGTTCAATTCTTCAGTTGTTTTGCTATTTTCCTCCAACTTCTCTCTAAAACTCTCAAAACAACTAATATTCCTATATTATTAGAGTAGTAATAAATCTAATATTAGTCACTAATTGTCACTATATTTTTCTAGTCTAAAATTATAGTGATTGTTTGGGTTAGTCTTGGGTGCATGTTGGAAGGAGACTTTCTACATTGAAAGTACATTCTAAGGTGATCATCCTTTTGTTTTAGCTCAAGAACAATAAGAAAAAAAGTTTCTTATTGTGCCCATTTAAACCAAAATTTCTCAATCTAAGGAAATTTTTTCTTATGTTTATTTATGCATTTATATTTGCATGCATGTTACATAGATCATTAAATACTAAATTAACAAGTTAATTAGTACATAATTAGAGGAGTCAAATTAGGGTCTATGGACTTTCATGTGGTATCAGAACTAGCTTGTAGCATGCATGTTCATTTTGGGCATTTTTATTAAAGTTATAAGATAATCAATAAAATCAAAAATTAAAGTTTAAATTTGATTTGGACGAAAAGTTTTTATGCATGAATACTTAATGACTTCTAAATGTTTTTGGTCAAATTTGGTGATTTTACGGATTTATTTTCTATTTATTATGATTTATGCCTTTTAAACCGAGTTAACATGCATTTTATGAGTTAAAAGTTAACTTAAACTAGTTGCATGTTGATTCTGGCCATTAAATTTCTATATTATCTCACATGAATGTCTTACATAATGTATGTAAAATTTCGTGACTTTTAATTAAGTATTGCATGTTTATTATAATATGAGATTATAATGTTCATAAAATTGAAACGTTCTTTTCTGGTCATGAAAGTTTTTGGTACATTTTACATTCTGATTTTTATCATGCTGGTGAAATTTCATAGTTTTGTTCACTGTTTTACAATATTTAATGGTTTTTATTTCATAAAACCGTTAAATACAAAGTTATTTGTTCATTAAGATTATTTAAACAATTTTGGGCAAATGTTTTATTTTTGGAGTTCCTGGAAATGTTCCAGAATGTACAAAAGTTTTGGTTTCAAATTTTTATGATGTTTAATTTTATTTTGGGTTTATTTCATAAATGTTATGATTAAACCTCTATATTATCAAATCCAACTAATTAAACATAAAAAAAATTAGTGGGGACTAATTTTGAGTTCTAGATCAGATTATATAATTAGTTTGAGCTTAAATACGATTTAAGTGTTGATTATTGAATTTTTAATGGTTAAAAATCGATAAAATCCATAAAATCGAGCTAGAATGAGCATGACTAGTGTTTAGGGCGATTTTGGCATGAACTTTATAGCATTTTATTTATTTTGTTTATGTTGAATGAATGAATGTCATTTATTTATTTTAATGCAAGTTGTACCTAGTATGGCCTAGATTATTTTTAATCGGTATTACCCGTAATTGTAAGGGAATACCGATTCGGTTGTAATTTATTGTGATCTCGTATCGCCGTTTTGTAAAAATTAATAATTTCATTTTATAGATCAAATGTATAATAGGAATTTTCTATGTATTCATTTGTATTTTTGTAATTATTTATTATGAAGACGGAGTTTTCCGAAGTCGGTGTTCAAAAGACGGTACCATTTTGGAGTTTTTCCATGAAGAGGCTAGGGACCAAGGAGTTGGTTTCCGATTTTGTAATCAAATAGTTAATAAGATTAGCTAGGTGGCCATACTAGGATTTATTAATTGTTAATTGCTTGTTTATGTTTTCCGCTCATGCCAAAATCGCCAACATGCATTTTTATTTTGCGATTGTCAATTCAACGTTATTTTTTTAAATTCGCCGACTTAGTTCACTTATAGGCAATTAATAACTAAACCGGCAAGACCTCTCACACAACTTAAAATTGAATTGAGATTTAGCCTTACCAATTAAAGCACCTATGAATCCCGTGTTCATTAGGACAACCACAATGTGGACCTTTTTACCTCGGGTAAGTAGGGTGATGCGATCACATGCCTAGATTGGGTTGGTCTCAACGGGATAAGCGTTATCTCGGGACTAGGAGACGGGTTTGGATGAAATCCGTTGACCGAGAGTTCTAGGAGTAGAATTAGTCAAAGTGTTGACTTACCGTTTATTACATAAAGGTGGCATAACATGTTCATTTTTATCTAAGATGCGGATCTCGGAATCGCTTATATAATTTCGTGAGGGGTCATTATATTAGTGACTTGTTTAAAATTGTTTTCACAAGTAAAATTGTTTAAAACATTGAATGTTAAAATTTCCTAATTTTGTTGTGGTAATTCAATTCGCAAATGATAAACAATAACAACAATATCGTTCAACTTGGCAAAGACTCATGGCTAAGGTCCGTAATGGATAATTGCATCTTAAAAGACGACGGATCTAATTTCATCGAGTGGGAGCAAACGATTAAGAGTGCGGCGTTATCGGATAACGTCTTGCGCTACTTGACCGAAACCCCTCCCAATGAACCCGGCCCAAGGGCCACTAATGCGGCCAAAGCCGCTTATGAGGAGTACTTGAAAGTATCCAATGATGTCAAGATGGTCTTGATTTGGTCAATGTACTCTAGTCTTAAGAAACAATACATCACCCTAGGAGCATATGAGATATTCTCAAGGGTGACTTTGGCGTTTTCTCAGTCACCTGACATACGCCAATACAATGCTATGACATGGCTTTTTGACGCCAAGCTCGACAATGGCCAAACGGTTGGCCCACACGTGCTCAAGATGGTTGAGCATGTGGACACCCTAGAGCGTCTAGGGGTTAAGATTCCAAATAAGCTTGCGGTTGGCCGCATCCGTCACTCACTTCCTCCCAAGTTCGCCCAAACTAGGGCAAACTATAACATGCATGGCATGGACAAGAGCTTTCATGAGCTCCATGCCCTCCTTATCCAAGTAGAAAGGGATATGGAGGCAAGTGGGAGTGAGAGAAGGGATGTTCTTTCAATAAAGTTGAAAAACTTAAGCCTTGGGGTTCAAAAGGGAAAAGGCAAATTTAAGGCTCAATTTAAGAAGAATAGAAAAGGAAATGGCAAAGTTATAATGTATAGCAATGCCAAGGCTAAGGGCAAGAAGCATGCCGACGCCGAATGCTTTTATTGTAAAGGCAAGCGACATTGGAAACGCAATTGTCCCAAGTATTTGAAGGATAAGAAAGACGGATGTGTGACACCGTCAGGTATAATCCTCTCTTCTTTGTATATGATAGATATTAATTATGCTTGCACTTCTACTTGGGAATTTGATACCGGATGTGGTTCTCACCTTTGTAATCATTTACAGGGGCTGAAGGACGTGCGAACACTAGCCAAGGGTGATGAAGACCTACGCATGGGGAATGGAGCAAGAGTAGCCGCCGTTTCCATAGGAACTTATGTACTCACCTTAGCTAGTGGTCTTGAATGGTATCAAAATCATTGTTATTTTGTACCCTCTTTGACCAATAACATTATCTCCATATCCGTGCTTGACGCGGAGGGTTTCTCTTTTGTAATCAAGAACAACAGTTGTTCGTTTTCTTTTAATGATGTGTTTTATGGTAAAGCCGTCTCTATTAGAGGTATTTATGTTCTAGATAATGTTAATGAAGTTTATCATGTAGAGAGTAAAAAGCTCAAATTAGGAGAAACTAATCAATCATACCTTTGGTATTGTCGTTTAGGGCATCTAAATGAACGACGTATAAAGAGACTTGTTTCAACGAAACTTCTCAAACCATTTGATTACGAATCTTATGGTGTATGTGAATCTTGCCTTTTAGGCAAGATGACTCGTGCTCCTTTTACGGGAAAAGGAACACGAGCAAGTGAGGTATTAGGCCTTATACATACGGATGTATGTGGCCTAATGACTCTCCAAGCTAGAGGTGGTTATAACTATTTTATTACCTTTACCGACGATTTGAGTAGATATGGATATGTCTACTTAATGAGGCATAAGAGTGAAGCTTTTGAAAAGTTCAAAGAGTTTCAACATGAAGTAGAAAACCAATTGAATAAGAAGATTAAAACCCTACTATCCGATCGTGGTGGTGAATATCTAAATAATGAATTTGATTCACATCTAAAAGATTGTGGCATAGTATCACAATGGACTCCTCCTGGAACACTCCAACTAAATGGTGTGTCCGAAAGGATAAACAGAACTTTATTAGATATGGTTCGGTCAATGATGAGTCTTACAGAGCTTCCTGATTCATTTTGGGGATTTGCTATCTTAACCGCAATTTTTTCACTAAATTGTAGCCCAACTAAAGCGGCAGATAAGACTTCATATGAGATATGGAAAGGAAAGGTTCCTTATTTGTCATTCATGAGAATTTGGGGTTGCGAGGCATATATTCATGACAAGTCGAACGACAAACTCGCACCCAGATCCAACAAATGTCTTTTTGTAGGATATCCTAAAGAAACACGTGGTTATTACTTCTACAACCGTCACGAGGACAAAGTGTTTGTGTCTCGTGATGCTGTCTTTCTAGAAAGCAATATTATTTCTAATAGACAGAGTGGGAGAAAGTTTGAACTTGATGAAGTTCAAGAGCCACAAACCGAGAATGATGTGGAGGAACACGTTCCTTCCTCGTCTGAAACGGTTGTTGTCCGTAGAAGATCAAGTAGAATTGTTCATCAACCTAATCGTTACCTCGGATATATCGAGGAAGATGAAGATTTATTACTTTTTGAAAGTGATGAACCCACCACCTACAAGTCGGGCGTTTCTAGGCCCGAATCCTCGCATTTGCTCGAGGCCATGCGATCCGAAATGGATTCTATGTGCGAAAATCAAGTATGGGACTTGGTAGACTTACCTGAGAAGGTACGACCTCTTCAGTGCAACTGGATCTACAAGGCATAGATGGACATAATAATGTCTTCAAAGCCAGATTGGTGGCAAAAGGCTTCACTCAAGTTCGTGGTTTACAGTATGATGAAACCTTCGCCCCAGTCGCTATGCTTCGATCAATTAGGATTCTCTTAGTGGTTGCCGCCTTTCATAACTATGAAATTTGGCAAATGGATGTCAAAACCGCCTTCTTGAATGGGATTCTAGAAGAGGAAGTATATATGACACAACCTGAAGGTTTTGTGGATAAATCCAATCCTAAGAAAGTATGCAAACTTAAGAGATCCATTTATGGTCTTAAGCAAGCATCCAGGAGTTGGAATCATCGCTTCGATCATGTTATTAAACAAAACGGTTTCACTCGAAGTGTCGAGGAGCCAGGTTTATACATGGAGTTTAGTGGGAGCAAAGCTACTTTCCTTATTTTGTATGTGGATGACATACTTCTCATTGGAAATGATATACCAATGCTTACTTCTACAAAGGAGTGGCTAGGGAAATATTTCCAGATGAAGGACTTGGGAGAGGCACAACGCATTTTGGGTATCCGGATCTATAGAGATAGATCGAAAAGGATACTAGCATTAAGTCAAGAAGCTTATATAGATAATATTCTTGATCGGTTCAAAATGAAAGACTCTAAGAAAGGCTTTCTTCCCATAGATCATGGTATCACTCTGAGTAAACCGCAAAGTCCTACCGTCACCGAAGAGATTGAACGCATGAAATTGATTCCTTATGGTTCTGTAGTTGGATCAATCATGTATGCTATGATGTGCACTCGCCCCGACGTTGCATATGCTTTGAGCATGACGAGTAGTTATCAAGCCAATCCAGGTAAGAGTCACTGGATAGCCGTCAAGAACGTACTTAAGTACTTACGAAGAACTAAATATTCGTTCTTGATGTTTGGAGGAGAAACTGAGTTGTGTGTAAAGGGTTACACGGACGCTAGTTTCCAACATGATAGGGATGATTTAAAATCCCAACCCGGCTATGTCTTTATGTTGAATGGAAAAGCTGTTTGCTGGAAAAGCTTCCAGCAAGGCGTTACTGCGGATTCTACAACATAAGCTGGGTACCTTGCAGCATCTGAGGCTGCTAAGGAAGTTGTGTGGATTCGGCAATTCATGGAAGGTCTAGGGGTAGTCCCCACCGCCGCAGATCCAATTCAATCACGATGTATTGTGATAACAGTTGGGCTATCTTTCAAGTAAAGGAACCCAAGTCGTAACAAGTCTAGACATGTACTTAGGAAATACTACCATGTAATTAGAGATTATGTGGAGAGGAAGGAAATTGATGTATGTAAGGTTGGGACAGACGATAACATCGTTGATCCTCTAACCAAGCCTCTTTTAAAGGCTAAGCATGATGGGCATGTCGTCGCAATAGGATTAAGACGAGTACCTGAATTCCTCTAGATTATATGATATGTAATAGTTGAATATTGTATCAATGTTTACATATATGATAATTGCATTCATTTTTCGAGTTTTATATGAACTCTTTATTTTAGTTTGACTAAATATCAATACTTTGTTTTATCTGAATTGGTTTTATGAAAAGTTGAACACAATTCAAGTGAACAAGATAAACTTAGTACTATTGTCCCTAGTCACTCATATGAGGTGACGTCTCATAGTGACTAGATTGTAAGTCAATCGATGGCCAGTTCAGCGCCATGGGGTCATGGAGATGACTGGTCATTTACATAAGCAGACTGTATGACACTCTATCGAACAGTGACCTTTATAGGATCCCTTATCAAAATTATTGAAGCCTGGTCGTGGCAGGGATTTCTATATTATTTCTATGAGTCTATTCTTTAGACTGGCGACCATTTACCTGAGTTGGTGTAGTTTCCGATTGACCTTGGTTTTTGTCCTAGGTCGTGCCGTGATAGGAGGCCGATGTGCATCTTCTGGGTCATGGTGATCTGCATTATACAGTGTAAGTTGGGTGAACAGGAATTGTCCACCAACGTTTGGTATTAACATCTTCGGGACACTCGAGGAGTAGTGACTGGAAATGCGTGGCCACTCTCGGAAGAGATCTCTAGTAGATTTTCCGGTCAGACAGTTACTCTCCCATATTGAGAAACCACTCTATTTATATCTTTCAATCGCAAGTGCGACCTAAAAGACACCTTGCGATGAGTGGGAGGATGTGACACAAAGAGATAAGAGAATCGGTAGCACACAAATTGTCGAGACAAGTGGGAGATATTGTTGGAGAAGGAGTTCTCCGCAATAGTATGGCTACATGCACAACTTGTATCGGACAAGTGGGAGATTGTTGGAGTAAGTGTCCTCCACAATAGTGCATTTATATATTAAATCTCATTTTGTAATATCTGTGGGATGACTAGTATATTGATACTCCACGTCAGTTGATTAACGTAAATCAATAACGATCAGCTGACTAGAGACATTATTGTCGTATTACGGCGGTGATCAACTAACCCCCTTCGGTCAAAGCTTAAGGATGAGACCCAAATAGTAAACTAATTATTTGTATATGATACAGTTCAATTAGATATTTACATATATATTTGATATATGTTTGGTTACGAGAGTTATTTATTATAAATTGAGTTAGGAACTCATATAGGTTAAGTTTATTAGTCAATTATACGATAACCGACTGAATAAATTTTACGTCTTATTTTAATATGATTAAATAAGAATTAATTTAGTAATTAATCGTTAATTCACTAAATTAGTTGAGGTTGTGCATATATTTTGAGGTAGAGGTAATTAGGTAATTATCTTTACAAAGAGTTGTAAAATAAATTAACTGGACATTGCGGGACCCATTATATATTGATATAATGGTAAAATATCACTTAATAGTTGAGTGTATAATGATTATTAATTTGAGTCATATAATTGTTATTTGATCAAATTAACACTTAATTATACTAGATAATTAAGCATATGATTATAAGTATTTGTGGGACAAATATCAAAAATCAAAATGGACCATATTTGCCTAGTGGAGGCCGGATTCCTAGTAGTGGAAGAAATGATTTTTGTTCATTTCTTGTATCACACTACAACATATTGATTATGACATGTTATGACACATGAACATGATCATATAATATCCTACACTCTACCATTTTGCATGGGATTAAAATAAGCAAAATAATGGCTCAAATATGAGCTTGGTGACCGGCCAATATGTCCTATATAAGGACATATTAGTTGTTCATTTCTTTTGTTCAATTCTTCAGTTGTTTTGCTATTTTCCTCCAACTTCTCTCTAAAACTCTCAAAACAACTAATATTCCTATATTACTAGAGTAGTAATAAATCTAATATTAGTCACTAATTGTCACTATATTTTTCTAGTCTAAAATTATAGTGATTGTTTGGGTTAGTCTTAGGTGCATGTTGGAAGGAGACTTTCTACATTGAAAGTTCATTCTAAGGTGATCATCCTTTTGTTTTAGCTCAAGAACAATAAGAAAAGGAGTTTCTTATTGTGCCCATTTAAACCGAAATTTCTCAATGTAAGGAAATTTCTTCTTATGTTTATTTATGCCTTTATATTTGCATGCATGTTACATAGATCATTAAATACTAAATTAACAAGTTAATTGGTACATAATTAGAGGATTCTAATTAGGGTCTATGGACTTTCAATTACAACCGAATTGGTATTCCCTTACATTACGAGTAATACCAATTAAAATAATCTAGGTCATACTAGGTAAAACTTTCATTAAAAATTAAATAAATGACATTCATTCATTAAACAATAACAATATTAATAAAATGCTGTAAAAATCATACCAAAATCGCTCATAACACTTATCATGCTCATTCTAGATCGGTTTTAATGTTTTATGGATTTTATTTATTTTTAAACATTAAAAATCAATAATCAATACTTAAATCGTATTTAAGCTCAAACTAATTATCTAAATTATTTAGAACTCAAAATTAGTCACCACTAATTTTGTTTATATTTAATTAGTTTGAATTGATCGTATTTGCTAAATATAGAGGTTTAATCTCAACTTTTATGAAATAAACCCAAAATAAAATATAAACATCATAAAAATTCAAAACCAAAAATTTTGTACCATCTGGAACATTTCCAGGAACTCTAAAAATAAAAACATTTGCCCAAAAAATTTAAATTAATTTTATGAACAAATAACTTTTTATTCAACGGGTTTATCAAATAAAAACTATTAAATATAGTTAACAGTGAAAAAAATTATAAACTTTCACCAAGATGATAAAAATCAGATTATAAAATGTACAAAAAAATTTTAAGACCATAAAAGGACGTTAAAATTTTATGAACATAATAATCTCACTTTATTGACTTTTATCTTATAAAAATCAATAATCATGCAAAACTTAATTAAAAGTCACGAAATTTTACATACAGTATGTACAACATGCATGTGAGATCTTATAAAAATTTCATGACCAGAACCAACATGCAACTATTTTTAGTTAACTTTTAACATAAGAAATGCATATTAACATGATTAAAAGGCCATAAATTTTGAATAAATAGAAAATCAATCCCTAAAATCACCAAATTTGACCACAGCCATTTTGAGGTCAGTAGGTATGCATGCAAATCAAAAATTTTGTGCAAACCAATTTTTAACACAAATTTTCAATTTTACCCAAGTTATCGTATAACTCGATTTTAATGCTTAAAATCGACATGCATGTAACAATTGAGCTCTGATACCACATGAAAGTCCTAGACCTTTAATTAGACTCCTATAATTAGTTCATTAAATTACATTAAGTTAATGATTTAGGATCTAGTTATCATGCATGCAAATATAAAAGCATAAAAGAAAAGATAAGACGAAAACATCCTTACATTGAGATTTTTCGGTTAAATAAGGGCACAATAAGAAGTCCTTCTTATTGTTCTTGAGCATGTAATTAGTGGATGATCCTTCATAAAACAACCTCCAAAGTAGAAGGTCTTCTTCTTGTTGCACCCAAGAATCAACCCAAATAATCTTAGCTTAATATTAACTAGATAATAAGTAAGAAATAATACTAATAATATTATTGTATTACTACACTAGTAATATGATATGAATATTAGTTTGCATGTGAGTTTTAGAGAGGTGTTGAGTTAGAAAGAGAAGTAAGAAAATAAGCATGAAAAATGAAGTGAAGTAAAAATTGAACAACTCTTGTTCTATTTAAAGGCCAATATGGCCGACACCCTTAAGCTACAAAAGGGCTCCATTTTACTTATTTTTATACTTGTGTAAGATGGTAGAGTGTAGGTTTTGTATTGATGATTAAAGCATGAAAGTCATGTCACAATCAAAATAGAGTATTGTGTAAGAAAAGAACAATGATCATTTTCTACTTCACATGTCATGACCGGCCATCATATGTCCATTATGGACCATTTTGATTTTTAATATTTGTCCCACAAATACTTATTAATCATATGCTTAATTATCTTGTATAATTAAGTGTTAATATGATCATATAACAATTATACGAGTCAAATTAATAAATAATATGTACTTAACGTTTAAGTGATATTTTCCATTATATCAATATATAATGGGTCCCACAATGCCTAGTTAATTTATTTCACAACTCCTTGTAAATATAATTAACTAATTACCTTTATCTCAAAATATATTCATAACCTCAACTTATTTAATGAATTAACGATTAATCACTAAATAAAATTTTATTTAATCGTATTAAATAAGACGTAAAATTTATTCAGTCAGTTATCGTATAATTGACTAATAAACTTAAGTGGAATGAGTTCCTAACTCAATTTCCAATAAATAACTCTCGTAACTAAACGTACATATCAAATATATGTAATGCCCTAATTAAACTGTATCATATACAAATAATTAATATTCTATTTGGGTCTCATCCTATAGGTGTGACCTAAAGGGATCAGTTGATCACCGCCGTCATACGACAATAACGTCAAACTCTAGTCAGCTGAGCGTTACCGATTTACGTTAATCAACTGACGTGGAGTATCAAAATATATTAATCATGCCACGTATATTCCAAATGAGATTTATTATATAAATGCACTATTGTGGAGCACACTTACTCCAACAGAACGCAGCGTCCTCATTGCGCCTGGGAGCATAACTCTAAACCCAGAATCCTCCCCAACTTGGTGGGTGATCACAATGGAGAGTATAACAACTGCCTCCAGGACCGTATAACAACTGCCTCCATGACAACACCAAAATGTGTTGTGTCTAGTAGTATTTATTAGGTTCGTTTATTATACTTTTTACGGGTCGTTAGCATCGTTTTATGCTAACCTTAGCCTTTGTAATTATATTGTTATTTAGTATTTTTTAGTCAACTTTTAGAGTCAAACCCGGAAGTCAACAAAAGTCAAAGTCAAACCCAAGGCCCAAACCCGACAATTGGAGTGGGCTACAAGCAAATCATCAATGCAAGTCGAAAGGGTCAATGGAAGTCAAGGCGAAACTAAATTCCAAGAGGCCAACGAAAGTCAAGGCGCTCAACCAAGGGAAAAACTGGCAGCATGGAACGCTGCCAGCGTCCCACGACGCTGCCAGCGTCCGTAAGCGCTGCCAGCGTCCTGGTCTCAGACACTAGTTCCTTCATTCTCCGTCTTGTCATTTGGAGGCCCAATTCTCAAGGACCTAGGTTTCCGGAGTCAATGGGATAAAAGAGCCAAAGTGTAGAGAGAGAAGCATACAACATTGGATACAACATTCCACAACACATTACATTAGAATTCTCTCAACTTTTGTTCTTCATTTTGGTTTTGTAATTTGGTTGAACTTCATAATGGGTTGTAATATTTGGATTATGGGTAGCTAAATCTTCCATTACTTGGTGTAATTTGAACAAGTTCACTGATAAGGATAAAGTCGCGTTACCTTAATCAAAGTAAAACCTAATTCACTACTAACTAATAGTCAGCGGTAAGCAAGGTATCGAATCCACAGGGAGGCGGTAGTATTCTAATATGTTAAACTAGGTTTGTCTCTTAGGTAACAATTTCGGGGTTTGAGATTGAGTTCTAAACTAAAAGCAATCAATAACAACAATAAATAACAACAATAACAATAACAACTATCACTAATAAAAATAACAACTAGTAATAAGCAATAACTAACTATAAGCAATAACAAACTAATAAAGTTGAAAACAATGAGATTAAAAGTCTAGGGTCACAGGTTCACTAGGATTATTGTTCAGGGGTAGGGAGTAATCAATTATCATGCAATAAAGTTATCTAAGGTCACAAGATCGGTCGATTCAATTATGCCCTTTAGATCTACGATTAACATGCGATCGCTATCATTAAACGAGTTCTATTCAATTATTGTAGCCTATCTTAGTCTTAACCCGGTCGGTGTCAATCCTAATTTGCGAGACTAGTTAATTAATCCTGGCCAGTAATCAAACACTAGAATTAAAACGATAATCAAACGATAACCATGCAATTGCAATTCAATTAATTAATCTACCCCTTCTAACAATCCTAGATCCCCTTTCAACCCTAGAAAGGAATTTAGCTACTCATAACAATATAAACAACAACAATAATTATTAAAGTAAACATGATTAATAACTATGAAAGGATGAACAAAGAACAATTAAGAACAAGAAGACAATTAAATAAATAACTAAGAAAGATTGAAGAATACCGATTACAAGATGAACTAAAGACAATCGTCTTTGATGAAATAAATCCGGAGACAAGCAAACTAAATTAGGTTTTCTAATTTAAAGCAATAAAGCATTGAAAAGCATAGAAAAGCATGAAAGACAAGCTTTCCTTTTATAATACAAAAATCTAATTAATTAGGTTAAAGTTTAGGAAAATAGGAAAAAGTCGCCGAAATATTGGGTTGCTCGATCGAGCAAGGGTATCTTGCTAGATCGAGCAGCCTTCAGCCCGACTCGATCGAGCAAGGAACTATGCTCGATCGAGCAGCCTTCAAAATGGCTTGTTTCTTCGTTTTTCTTCATTTCTTTTCCACCGTTCTCGATTCCCGTGCCTAACCTTCTACGATCCGACTCCGCCATGCTCCATATCAACTCTAAAAGCTCCAAATGCATCCAATCTGCATTAAAACATAACAAAAGCAGCAGAATCGATATTCTAGCTAAAATAGCATAGAATAAGCAAGGAAAGACGGTAAATCGAGTTATTTGCAACTAAGGGAAGCATAAAATATGTGTATAAATAATGATCATCAAACTCCCCCAAACCAATCCTTTGCTTGTCCCTAAGCAAAGCACTCGACACATACAAAGATAAACATACAGATGGTGAATGAAAAACTCAAAGCTAACGTCAATGCACATACAAATCCCAAGCTATCCATATCTATAACAAAGTAATGACTACACGGGAAAGTAGAAAACGCAGCTCATAATCCAAGATTTTACATGATACCGTAGTATAGACAAAACCAAATAACTTTCAATCTTGCAAGGCTCAAATCGTCGGATTCTCGCGGATTCACTCATGCACTCATAAGTTTATGTAAAGGTGAGTTTTGTGAAGATAGAAAGAAATAGAAACACTCACTCAACTTATGAAACATGCATGCATTCTAATGTGATAGTAATTTCCCCAACAAATACGCATTCGCTACAAAGTACATGAATCAGGACAAAAAGGGAGGCTAATGGGTGAAGGTAGAAATGGGTTGTGCCAAGGCACGTTTGGGAATGTGGGGCTAAGACCGGTAGTCGCAGCGACACGTACCAAAACAAATCTACAAGCCTAGCACAAACCAACACCGACTAGAGAAATCATCTTAAACTTTGACAACACAAGAGAGAGATCGATATTGCTCTCTGAAAAATGGATTAGACTCTAGTAAATTCCCTTTCATTTTCCCTTGAATAATTCAATGAAGCAACATATTTTTCTTTCTTTTTTCCTTTTTCTCTTTTTCTTTTCATTTTCTTCTTTTCAAATCAAATCTCTCTTCTTTTTTTTCTTTTCTTTCTTCTTTTGCTTCATAACTTCTTTTTTTTTTTTCTTTCTCAACAAAGGGAATAAATGACACAATTGCCAACACACTTGCTACACCCATTTGATATTCTTTTTTCAGAAATCCCGACCCAACCATAGTAGACAAGTAGATAAGAAAAACATGCAACTGCGACTGTCCCGATAAGGTAGGCAAGTTCTAGGAATGTAGCTATTAGATAGGTTATAAAACAGGCTACAAATGCTCAAATGGGCTAAACATAGAGAACTCAATAATAAGGGTATAAAATCAAGTCTTTTTGGCTATGTGAGGCTTATTTGAACAAAAAGAATCACCTTTCCTCATGCACTTATCAAACAAACGCGTATAGTATCAAGAAACGAATGTCACACTTATGCAATTTGATGTTACATATTCCACAAGGAGTACCACACTCAAGCCTAAAAACAATGAGACCAGTTTATTGATGTTCCTGGCCTAGGAAGCTCTAAAGACCTCAGAATTTAAGTGGTTTACCAACAAAAATCGCCAAATCTAATTAGCATAAGGTATGTCAAAAACGGTCAAGACTTGTACTATGAGCTTTGTTTTCAAAAATAGCAAGTCAAAACAATGTACATGGACAACTTATGTGGGATTCAAATGCAGAAACAATGCAAATTATCATCATTGTAATTCAATTCACCAAGACTCGACCTAATAAAATAAAAACATGTTTTTGGATTTTGTAAATTTTTCAATTTTTATGGATTTTTTTCTTTTTAAATAAACTAAACACACAACTGAAATAAAGATTCTCCCCCAAACCTAAATGTCACAGTGTCCTCATTGTGACGCTAACAGCACAGCATCACACAATAACCAACAACAGCAACCTAAAGGACACAACTAACAAAGGGAGAAGGGGAAATAACTAAAAGAAAATACAATAGAAGAAAGTATAAGGATAGATAATACCAGTAATTAAGAGAATAAGGGTGAGGTAGTGAAGAACAAGGACGAAATAAGAAGAGGAATGAAGAGAAAATTGGTGAAAACTGGCTTTTTAAGCTTCGGGCAGGTTCGAACTGACCGACTCGATCGAGCAAAGGAGCTTGCTCGATCGAGCAACCTTCAAAATTCTGATTTTCAACCTTGCTTGAGTTGCTGGATGTTGGACGTAGCAAAAACTCGATCGAGCATGAGTTTGCTCGGTCGAGCAACCTGTGATGTTCAGCTTTGCACTTATTTTCTCTTCTTTTCTTCTTACTTTCTTTGCTTTGCTTTTCGTTTCTTATTATTAAAGCGACTTCCAATTGTATTAGCTGCAAACACTTAATAGAATTGTTAGATCGCTCCCTCACCGCACTCAATAAAGCACAAGTATAGTAACTATCCAAACTAAATCTAATGTAACTGTGACATTGATAATTAAGCTAAACGAAATAAAATTTACAAATGAAATACAAGTAAATGCCGGGTTGCCTCCCGGTTAGCGCTGGTTTATATCAGTCCCGCACGACCGTGTTACCTCAAAGTCATGGTGGTTGATCAAGAGTGAAAAGGTCAACGACCTCTCTCACTCCTATAAATGCTCTATCGTAATGGGTCTTTAAGCGTTGACCATTGACTTTGAACATTCCGCCCTTGCCGGTTTGTAGCGTAACCGACTCAAACTTGCTCACCTTGGTTTTTGTGAATGGTCTCGACCATATGGACTTGAGTTTACTCTGTGAGCTTCTAGCTTCAGCATTCCTGGAATTTAAGGCGATCTCCAGAGGATCCCTATCCAAACGCAAAGGGGGACAATCATTAATAGTTAAATCCACAATATCGACCCTATGACATGTCTCTTCTAGTGGGGGGTGTTTCATTGACTTATCTAGGTTGAAAGTGATAGTGTCATCCCCCACTGTTAGTGTAAGTCTCCCATTCTTAACATCTATAACCGCCCCCGCAGTATGGAGGAATGGTCGTCCTAAGATGATAGGAGTTTGGGTGTCTTCAGCCATATCTAAGACAACAAAGTCAACTGGTATGAAAAACTTCCCTACTCTAACCGGTACGTCTTCTAAAATCCCCAAAGGGTGTTTAATAGAACGGTCGGCCATTTGTAAGGTCATGGTTGTAACAGTAAGTTGACCCATATTAAGCTTTTTGCATATAGAAAATGGCATAACACTAACACTAGCCCCTAAATCACAAAGGGCTTT
>JAIUZE010002159.1:0-47993 GCA_022085475.1 Heliosperma pusillum
ACCGTTTCATACAATAGCTATTGTTCTATTTTAATTTTTATATTTTATGAGAGTGGATTTGTAAAAAGTGTAATATGGTTAACTGGTTGCAATGATCTATAGCTTGCAAGTACAAAGTTTGAGGCAGTATGCTTCAGTATTTATATGATCAGTGTGTCAATGAATTCTCTCATTCTACCATGGTATTATCAATTAATTTTGATTATATTAATCTATCACTTAATTACTGTGACCTACTCATACAATGACATCCTGCATTGTGGAAACTTTTATTATTATTTTTTAATCAGGAAAGTAATTGACATTCTGCAGTGCATATATATATTGATGCCTCTTTTATACAGTTTGCATTATAATATAGAATAAGACCGTGCTTACTCGTAGGTCTCCCTTAAGACAACAATATATGTCTTAAGCTTAAGACGGATGGTGCATTAGTGCCGTTATAAGACAGATAGTGTTGTGTTCAATGAGAATTTGTGCTTACCGTGTGAGACGATCCTTTTATTGTTACATTACATTTTCATGCTCATTTGCGCTTCCTTGCTTTGTCTGTTACGATTAGGACTGGGATGCCAATGAAATAGTTAGTTGCAGAATGCCATCTTTAGGTTCTGCATAGTTACACGGTAAAAGTAAATGAGCCAGACCAAGGAACGATCTTTTGTATTGTTCTACTTTCAAATTTACGCTAAATGCATACTTTCTTGGGTCAAAAAAGGAGCAATTGGTCTTGCTTCAGACGAACCATTTTGGTCTGTAGGAATAAGACGGTATTTTGTAACCATTTTACAGTTAGATGTAGCCACTATTGAAAACAAATTGATATAAGATGTGGTTACATTTTATCAAAACGTGGCAACATAATCCCGTCTTATTTTTCAGACAGAAATAGTCTGTCTGAAATAAGAATTTGCGAAAAAGGCCGGGAGTGGAAATGGGAGGTATAGGCGAAAGAGACATTGGAGAAGAAGGTAAAGGACGACAATAATGATTGAAATCCAATTTCAACATAACTTTTGATAAAACGTATATTATCTACTTTTATTGACGAAAAAGGTTAAATTATTTCATATTAAGGCGGTGTCAATGTAAACTCACCACGAACCTAAATATAATTGTTAAGTTTACTTTATATTTCAATAACTTGATACGGAGATTATACAAAGAGACACCCAACACATATATCCTTATCAGCTTTTATAGACTTGAACGCAAATATGCGAAAATGTAACGTAATATTATACCATCATGAAAAATGCTTTAAGCGCTACGAAGATTATACAAAGAGACACACAACACGTATATCCTTATCAACTTTTACGGCTTTTATAGACCTGAACGCAAATATGCGAAAATGTAAAGTAATATTATACCCTCATGGAAAATGCTTTAAGCGCTGATATAGATATAGAATGTCAACGTGATTAGATTGAGTACGCCAAAAAAAAAACAATCATTTATAATAGCAACATTATTCAAAATTGGAGTTTCGCGCACAACGCTTGTTTGTTAACAACACAAGATCTCTTGCCTTTGTTGTTAGTTATGGTCATTACATGTTATACTAATCTGCGTTATTTTGTGTACCCTCTACGATGCTATTAATTTTAATCTTTACATGATGTGCTATACATAGTGTATTCTTACCGCGTAATACACAAATCGGAGGAAACGTCACTTGTAATATCAAACTTTACTACGATAAATGCTAATGAAGTTTTTTAGACGATTAATCAAATTGGGGCACCGCGCCCGGTAGGGCGCGGAGCAACAACTAGTAAGGATAAAATAGCCAAACAGACACGTCTCAATGGCGATAAATATTTCACTATTACAAAAATATCTCTAAAGATTAAAGACGCTAAAACTCGAGTGCCAAACATAGCAAAAGATTATGAAACCTTTTCTATTGTTCAACAATGTACGAATTACTTATATAGATATATAATAGACTATAGAACAATAATTGAATCCAACAAATAATATCCACGAATTGAAGATCCCTTTCTTGCTGAGAGTCGCTGATATATTTGTAATGTTATACCACAATAATCGACAGATCGTGTGATCAGCTAATTCTACTCTTTCCGATGCTTATGACAGTGGAAATTGCAAGGACGACGGCAATACCCATTTACTCCAATCATCTCGTCTTCTGAGTTTATTACCTTGTAGTTTGACTACAGTCGAGGGCCACACAGCTTCTATTATTACGCGTCTGTTGTTTGTCAAATTCTTAATCCTATTAAAATTTAAAATTACGTCAATAGAAACCCATCCATCTGTATCCATTCGCTGTCGCAAATATACGTCTTTAGCTAGATTATCGCAACTGAAGTAATAATCAATCTGCTTCCTTATTTCAATAAGTAGCCCGATGTCCCATCTACGAAGAAACGGAACCGGTGCAACAAACGGCACATCAGTAGGAGGCACCATAGAAGATGGATGAACAAACGGTGTAAGAATAAACGAGGGATTTCCTAAACACCTTGGATCAACTCCCCCATTAAAACATCTTTCTCCATTATTACCACGTGATTGTTGTTTTCCACGAGAATTTGACCTCATAGAAGACATTATTAATTAATTAATTATAAAATAGTAATTATGTGAATAAACTGGGAGATCATGAGAGACTATATATATTGCTCATAACTCCTGAAAGAACTAGAGTATTAGTGACAGGAAGTTGGGTAGAATTAGTAATGTAGTTTACGTAGGATTAGGAAAGAGGACATCAATTACCGGATGTTATCAAGTTGTCTCTATTATTATTTATTATTGAATTGTACGATTTTTAAATCGGTGCAAATTTCATAGGTATGTTATTTTAATTATAAAAAGTTATAAAAATAAACATGATTAATTAGGATATGGTTATGACAATATATCGCACAAACCTTATAATGGTGAAATTTAAGAATACAATTGATAGGCATCATTCCGCCGTGCCCGCACGGCCGCACCACACCTATTATTGTAGGAATTCTTTTGTACAGGAAATCTATTCGGAGAGCTTGGTGTTACGTTTACTCTATCATTGCATCTACTTCGTACAGGAAATCTATTCGGAGAGCTTGGTGTTGTTGAAAGGATACGGAGCCACGGATCTGATGGCAAATCCCATGAGTGAAAGACTACTATAGATGATGATTTTGGGAAGACCCTCTGCTGGTAAATATTTGATTTGCCATTAGTCGACTATAGCACTGTTGATAGTTATTCATATCATCTCTCGTAAAACAGATTTACACATACGGAGTATACATATAACTCCGTATAAAAGAAATGAAAAACATAAATATTTACTCTAATAAAGGTACGCGAGTATTTGATTTGATGATCGTATTGGTGTATGACCGCCTTGTTTATAACTTTTGAGTGATGATCGTTGGTATAAGCGATTTGTCTAGCTCCTCCTATGACTGTATTTTTCTGTTTCACATTTTTTATTTAACTTTGGAACATAAATGCGCAGATTAACAGTTCCATCATCGATTATTTTGATTTTAGTTTTCGGTGTTACTTATAGTCCAAAACGATGGAACTATGATTGGAAGGCAAAGTCTATTTAGGCATGACGAAATAAGGGGTTAGTACCTGTCGTATTACTCGGTTAGCCCCCAAAATTTCTTCAATTCTAACTAGTTGTGTAAGTCGGCTTTACACACGTTTATACAAAACGAGTCTCTGTAAATTTTACTCTAGTCTAGTCTGTTTTAAACTATTTATATAAAACCGTCTCACCCAGAACAAACTGACCAGTCCCCAGTCCCTACCCTCTTCATTTTTACTTCACATACTGTTGCCAAAACAGCAGCTCATTGTACTCCTTGTCCCCTCAATTTCATAGACGTCTCACTGGCGGTAGATAGTTCACTATCACTTAGTAATCTTCGATATGCAGTTACGTTTACTCTATCATTACCACCAAAGTAAATCAACAACAGTTCAATAATTGCGTAAAATAAGAGAGAATACGGTCTTGTGTAAATGTCATTTTATTTATCATATAGTGGAACATAAGGATAAAATAGCCAAATAAGTGAAATTAAATATACAACACGAAAATATGGCTAAAGATTAAAGAGGCTCAAACTCGGCTGCCAAAAATTCCGAGTTGAAGATCCCTTGTTGTGATCAGCTAATTCTACTCTTTCCGATGCTTATGACAGTTGAAATTGCAAGGACGACGACAATACCCATCTACTCCAATCATCTCGTCTTCTGAGTTTATTACCTTGTAATTCGACTACATTCGAGGGCCACACAGCTTCTATTATTACGCGTCTGTTGTTTGTCAAATTCTTAATCCTATTAAAATTTAAAATTACGTCAATAGAAACCCATCCATCTGTATCCATTCGCTGACGCAAATATACGTCTTTAGCTAGATTATCGCAACTGAAGTAATAATCAATCTGCTCCCTTATTTCATTAAGTAGCCCGACGTCCCATCTACGAAGAAACGGAACCGGTGCAACAAACGGCACATCAGTAGGAGGCACCATAGAAGATGGATGAACAAACGAGGGATTTCCTAAACTCCTTGGATCAACTCCCCCATTATAACATCTTGCTCCATTATTACCACGTGATTGTTGTTTTCCACGAGAATTTGACCTCATAGAAAACATTATTAATTAATTAATTAGTTATAAAATAGTAATAATGTGAGTAAACTGGGAGATTATGAGAGACTATATATATTGCTCATAACTCCTGAAAGAACTAGGGGTATTACTGTATTAGTGACAGGAAGTTGGGTAGAATTAGTAATGTAGTTTACGTAGGATTAGGAAAGAGGACATCAATTACCGGATGTTATCAAGTTGTCTCTATTATTATTGAATGGTACGGTTTTAAACCCGTGCAAATTTAATAGATATGTTATTTTAATTATAAAAAATTATAAAAATAAACATGATTAACTAGGATATGGTTATGACAATATATTGCACAAACCTTATAATGATAAGGTGAAATGTAAGAATACAATTGATAGGCATGATTCCGCCGTGTCCACACGACCACACCACACCTATTATTGTAGGAATTCTTTCGTACAGGAAATCTATTCGGAGAGCTTGGTGTTACGTTTACTCTATCATTGCATCTACTTCGTACAGGAAATCTATTCGGAGAACTTGGTGGTGTTGAAATGATACGGAGCCACGGATCTGATGGCAAATCGTCCCATGAGTGAAAGACTACTATAGATGAAGACCCTCTGCTGGTAAATATTAGATTTGCTATTAGTCGACTATAGCACTGTCGATAGTTATTTATATCATCTCTCGTAAAACAGGTTTACACATACGAAGTGAAGGGTTTGGATTCCAAGTACCTAAGAGGGGGAGGGGGTGAATTAGGTACCACTTTAAAAATTTCAACTTAATCTTTATTGTTTAAAGAAAGTTGATGGAGTTAAGAAGAGTAAATGGATACACTAAATGAACAAGGTTATCAAGAGTGTATAGCTAAAGTAATAAGTTGCTGTAAAGTGAACGTCACAGTGAGTCCGACTGTTACTTTGTTTGTTTTAGCAGATGAAGTACAGGCTACAATACGAAAGTAACAGTATTCGAGACTGTTGCACTAGACAGAAATGCGAAATACACAAGTAAAGAAAAGTGCAACGGAATTTAAACAAACAAGAAAAATAACACAGGAGTTTTGAATTGGTTCAGCCATTTTGAAAGGCCTACGTCCAATCTTCTTCTTATTGATTCAATTAAGTAATCTACTCCGACTACCTAAGACCCTTACAATAAAAAGGACCAACAACCTACTCCGGTTGCGAAATGAATTCGAGACTACTCCGTCTCAAACTCGACTCTTCTTCTAAGAAAGTTACAAGATCAAATTCCCTGATTTTGTTCTTGTGGAAAGAACGAAGGCGAATTCATTAAGATCTAACTATTCTAGATAGAAGAATACAATACTTAACGCAACAGTTGTCATGTCTGTAACTTTTGAAGACTTTGAAGAAAGTTTGCAAAGATTAAAAGCTTAAGAACTTTTGAAGAAAATTTGCAAAGCAGTAAGTTTGATTTCTCTGGAAAGCCTTGAAGAAATGAGAGAGGTGAGCTCTCTATTTATAGAGGAAGAGGTGATTTGAAAAGGTTAAAGGAAAGCCTTGAGAAAAGTCCACTCTCAAGCATGTGGGCAAAGTGATTGTCTTTGCAAAAAGCTTTCACAAGATACAAATTGTCTCAGAAAAGAGGGCTGCTCAAGATGCAGGAAGTGTTTTACCCTTAGTGAAAGTCATAAGATGACAAACTCATATGGGAACAAGCCAAGTGTTGCTTTTCTTTTTGAGAAAAAGTTTGTTTGTGCAAATGAGGAAAAACACTTTCAAATGATTCATTCTTACCACCTTCAAATCACGTTCAAAATCATTTCAAGAATGGTTCAAGTAACTTTTCAAAAGCAGCAGGAAGATTTGTTTTAGAAAGTCTTTGAAAAGTTTCAGACATGTGCAACAGTCGTCCTCACTGTTACATTGAACAAGTGAGGTAACGGTTGCCAAGACTGTTGCATTTGTAAGTACCATACTCTACTACCTTTACAATAGACGACTCTTTACAACTCAATTCTTCTTGGGCATTTCAACTCTTCATCTACTCTTGCTTGGAGATTGGTCTTGCTTGGAGACTCAAGATTTCCTGAAAACTTAACTAAGAAGTATACATTAGTTAGGCTTGTCATCATCAATCAAACTAGCTCAACACGAAGTATACATATTATAAAATAAATGAAAAAACATAAATATTTACTCTAATAACGGTACGCAAGTATTTGATTTGATGATCGTATTGGTCTATGACCGCCTTGTTTATAACTTTCGAGTGATGATTGTTGGTATAAGCGATTTGTCTAGCTCCTCCTATGACTGTATTTTTCTGTTTCACATTTTTTATTTAACTTTGGAACATAAATGCGCAGATTAACAGTTCCATCATCGATTATTTTGATTTTAGTTTCCGGTGTTACTTATAGTCCAAAACGATGGAACTATGATTGGAAGGCAAAGTCTATTTAGGCATGACGAAATAAGGGGTTAGTAGGGGATAGCTGATTACCTGTTGTTTTACTTGGTTAGCCCCCAAAACTTCTTCGATTCTAACTAGTTGTGTAAGTCCGCTTTACACACGTTTATATAAAACCGCCTCACCCAGAACAAACTGACCAGTCCCCAGTCCCTACCCTCTTCATATTTACTTCACTTACTGTTGCCAAAACAGCAGCTCATTGTACGCCTTGTCCCCTCAATTTCATAGACGTCTCACTGGCGGTAGATATTTCACTATCACTTAGTAATCTTCGATATGCAGTTACGTTTACTCTATCGTTACCACCAAAGTAAATCAACAACAGTTCAATAATTGCGTAAAATAAGAGAGAATACGGTCTTGTGTAAATGTCATTTTATTTATCATATAGTGGAACATAAGGATAAAATAGCCAAATAAGTGAAATTAAATATACGACACGAAAATATGGCTAAAGATTAAAGAGGCTCAAACTCGGGTGCCAAAAATATCGAGTTGAAGATCCCTTGTTGTGAGCCGGTAATTATTTTTGTAACGTTGTAGGCTTGTAGCACATTGATTGATTTGATAGTGTGATCGACTAATTCAAAACTCTTTGCGATGCTCGAGAGGGTGGGAATCGCAAGGAGGACGACATTACCCATTTCCTCCAATCATCTCGTCTCCTGATTTTATTATCTTGTAGTTCGACTACAGTCGAGGGCCAAACAGCATCTATTATTACGCGTCTGTCGTTTGTCAAATTCTTAATCCTATTAAAATTCAAAATTACGTCAATAGAAACCCATCCATCTGTATCCATTCGCTGGCGCAAATACACGTCTTTAGCTAGATTATCGCTACTGAAGTAATAATCTATCTGCTCCATTATTTCATTAAGTAGCCCGTAATCCCGTGTAGGAAGAAACGGAACCGGTGCAACAAACGGAATACATGGGACGAAATAAACAAAAGGCACATCACAGTAGGAGGCACCATAGATGGATGAACAAACGGTGTAAAAACAAACGGAGGATTTCCTGAACCCGTTGCAGCAACTCCTCCATTTAAACATCTTCCTTCATTATTTCGACGGGACCCGTTTCTGCAAGAATTTGAGCTCGTAGAAGACATTATTAATTATAATTAGTTTGTTTGGTTAGAAAAATAATAATCTGATTAAACTGGAAGATCATGAGAGACTATATATAATACTCATAACTCCTAAAACAACTAGAGTAGTTGTGACAGGAATATGGGTAGGATACTAGGATTAGGCCCTGTTCTTTTGGGCTGAATCGGAGCTGAACTGAACTGAACTGAACTTATAGGAGCTGAACTGAACTTATAGGAGCTGAACTGAACTTATTGGAGCTGAACTGAACTGAACTGAACTGAACTTATAGGAGCTGAACTGAACTTATAGGAGCTGAACTGAACTGAACTTATAGGAGCTGAACTGAACTTATAGGAGCTGAACTGAACTGAACTAAACTTATAGGATCTGAACTTTTCTGAACTTAATTTTAATTAATTGAATAGAATTTATAGAATCTAAAGTTTACTAAACTGAACTTTATTACATAAGGTAAGATAATAACATAATTCCAATTTATATACATTGGTTTGTTCAAATAGATTGCTACGTTGACATCATCTTTATCTGTATCTTTATTTTTTGGAAAGGACTGTCATAAAAAAAAGTATACTCTAAAACATAAGGTAAGATAATAACATAATTCCGATTTATGTACATTGGTTTGTTCAAATAGATTACTACGTTTACATTACGATAAATAAAAAAAATCACATATTACATCGTTTTCTAACCATCTATTTCCATATCATCATCTTCCTCATCACTTTCTTCTTTATCTTCACTATCACTCTTAACAACGAATTTATTCCCTCGCCAAATGTTTTTTACTATCTTGTTTCGTAACTTTAACATGGTTTTTTTTCCGCTTATCATCAAACATGCCCAAATCTACTGTTCCTTGAATATTCACGTCATGTTGTATAATAGGTATTCCAAGAGTATGCATCCTTAATTATAAAATTATGGAGTCTGAATGTATAAAACAATAATAGACATTTGATACTTTTGTGACATTCGGGGCATATTTTTTAACACCCACCTTTTTTTCAAATGACCAAATGTCATTCCACTAATTAATGTCAAATGTTTTTATATCGGTTTTCATAAATAATATATTTCGTATAACTTTTCTGAACTTAATTTGTAAGAATTGAATTTTTCTGAACTGAACTTATAAGAGCTGAACTGAACTGAACTGAACTTATAGGAGCTGAACTGAACTGAACTTATAGGAGCTGAACTGAACTGAACTTAAAGGAGCTGAACTGAACTTATAGGAGCTGAACTGAACTGAACTGAACTTATAGGAGCTGAACTGAACTTATAGAAGCTGAACTGAACTTAAAGGGGCTGAGTTTAAGTCCAAAAGAACAGGGCCTTAGTACTGTAGTTTAAGTATGATTAGGAAATACTATTAATTTCCGGATGTTATCAAGCTGTATGTATTATTACTATATATTTGTATTGTATTGTATTGTATGTATTCTATCGTATACACCCTTCCAGAAAAAGATTCATTACTCTGTCAATAAGATCCTGTTAATTTTTTACTTAATTTTAGTTCAATTTAGTTTAACTCATAAGTTCCGTTCAGTTCAGTTCACTTCAATTCAGCTACATTAATTTTAGTTCGGTTTAGTTCAACTCTGTTCTATTAAGTTCAAGTCATGTCCGTTCAGTTCAAATTACTTTATTTTAACATTATTATTAAAATATTCTTCACATGTACTCGTTAACCACAAATACAACACAATATTTAATTGGGTCGGGTTTGAGTTGAGCTTTCAAAACACGAAAGTGACACGAATGACCCATATACTAAAATAATCTTAATGTTTATTGATTCTCCATCAAATAAATGTATTTATACTTTCCATATATTAACCGGACACGAAACATGATACGGATCCGAAACAAAATTAACAGACTAGCGTTGAGGCTTGATGATCCATTTATGTAAGTGGGTCGACACAAACACGACATGAAACTTAACTGGGTCGGGTTTCGGTTAAGAGTTCATGACCCGTTTAACATGTGATACGAACACAAATCCGACACGATCTGATCTGGTTGCCGGGTCTAAATTAATCTATCCACGTGTCGCTTCCACACCAAAAAATTTGCCGCCTTGGTATTCGTCTAAGTATGAAGCCCTAAAATATAACTAAACACTCATTTGCTTAAGCCGCCACAACTACTCGATCTCCTTATATTTTCTCTTGATTTTCTCTGACATTTTTGTTTGCAATTCCAACATTTGATCAAGTAACCTTGAAGAGAAATATAATCTCAGTGTGATGGAGCGTCAAGATCATTGCATAATCAAGTAAATTTGAATTTTTTCAATGTAATTTAGATACTTTTATCGCCCCCTTTCCATTTTTGAATGATTTCAGAAACAAAATTGAATTATCAATCCTACCACTTGAATGAAAGACAAGACAATGGGGACAATGTCATTGAGATGAATATGCTCATTCATTCATTCTAACGATATTGTTGTTACGTGATTTCCCATGTTTTCAGTTATTGAATACAGAGTAAAAATTGGAGGTCTGTGAAATCAAATATTGTGGAGTTGGAGACACCCTTTCATGGCCACACATGCTCTTTAAGGAAAAGGTAGCATTAGAGTTCAGCATGTGCTCAATTTTAGGACTACCATAAATCTGTTATAATTCTGTTGCTTATTTTTTCTATTTCTTGCCATTTGCTGATAGTTATATATATTCAACAAAGTTTTAAAAATAAGACTCTCTCTTATATTGCATTTACTATCCGATTTTTCAAATGTTTGTCTTGACGACACAAGCTATTGAATAAGCTACATCCCGTGCAATTTTATTATAACATAGTGGAAAGGAAAGAATGCGAAAACAGAGATTTACCTTAATAGAGATTTACCTAAGTGTGTTTTACAAGGGCTAAAGAAAACAGAATGATGCCGTCGTCAATCAACAACATGGATCTTTTATGCTCTCTATCTTCCTTATTCTAATCTTACTCCCTTCTTCTCCATATGCCTCTTAGCATTTCTCACTGTAACTCTCCATTATCTTACTCTCCTATCTTCTTCCACCATAGTTACTTATTTCTGGGTAATAACGCTTATCTCTATTTTATTTTATTTCTTTACGGGGAAAATGACGTGGGATTGGCAAATTTTTCTAAATAGGGTTCAAATAGTTTTTTTTTTTACTTTTGATAACGTATTCAATCCATTGTCGATACCTTTCACAAGCTTGCAAGTGGGAGGGCAAGTGGTAGGATAGTGAGAGGGATCCAACCCGTCACAAGCTTGTGAGAGAGATCCGACCCAACACAAGTTTGTGACGGCTTACCGTCACAAATGAGAATTTGTGTTCTTTTGGTAGGAATAATCTGTTTATTCAATTGATTTACAGTACTAAAACTACCAGATATTGATTTGGTGGGACTAAGTCATCATCGATGAAACTGGGTTTTACAATTTTAGCATTTGTGGCTTTGTGCATCATGGGACCTGGTTTCAAGTTTTCGGGCCTTTTGGAATTGAATAGGTTGTTTTGTTTTGCTTTGGTTGGATACGGATACGGATAGTTAGACAGTGACTGTTGTAAGTAATGTTGCTACCCACTTTCAAGTTTTCGTGCCTTTTGGAATTAAAAAAATAATACTATTCGTTATGACGATTTGACTCTTCCAATTTCAAACTCAATAGAAACGTATTTACTCTCATGGTCAATGGAGATAGCTGTAGTCATCGAGGATTCAATGGCTTACAATTTGGCATAACAAACACTTGATACCTACCCTTATACCAAGTACTCCCTCCTATTCCATCTATTCTTCCCTATTTCCTATCTGGTCCATTCATGTTTTCTTCCCTATTTCCATTTTTGGAGGTGTGGTTGTGTGTTTGTTAAATTGCACTGGTTCTTCTTTACTAAAATTTTCTTACCCATATACCCGTGCAACCTTGCACGGGTCCTAAACTAGTTATACCTATTGTTTGATATCATTGACATGATCGTAATATACTTTGCAATATTATTCTCTGTATATAACGCATTCATCCATATGTATACTTACCAAAAACCCTAACTGCGTGTTACAGTTCTCCCAATCGTTAATATGACAACAGGAAGGAAGCCAACACATTGCAAATCATCTCCAAAAACTTTGAACTCAATTTTCTTACCGTCTGAATCCAATTACGTGCCACCAGATGTGTTGACTCAAATTCTTGCAAATTTGCCAGCGAAATCCCTAATGAGATTCAGGTGCGTTTGTAAATCTTGGTGCTCCATTATCGATGACCCTTGTTTCGTATCCATGCATCTTAAACATCGCCGTCTTAAGTGGGACGACAAGAATAAAAAAATATTAGTCCTTAAGAGGTCGGCAAGCAAGGGAAATAGACGGTCCTCTTTGTCAGTTCTTCAGGCTAACACTCTTAAAAAAATCGGTCACATTATAAGGATATCGGGTTTACACGGATACCACATTGTAGGGAGTTGTAATGGGTTGTTATTAGTACAGCGATATCATCTTTCTTGTTACGCGAAAGAATTGCAGTTATGGAACCCTTGTATTCGCAAATCATTGATTCTTACGACAATCCCACTTCGCCCTAATTTGATCACTCGTGCTATGTATATAATTGGGTTTGCCCCTGGCAGTAAAGAATATAAAGTGGTTGTCATTTTATTTGAAAAATGTCGGGTTGAAAATATTACTAAGATGCAGGTTGCAGTTTATACACTCAGTGATCAACAATGGAGGGTTAAAAACGATGAGTTGAATATTGACCCTTCGTATTTGCAGTGTTTATTAGAGGGTTATCACCGCATGTGTAAATTAAATGCAATTTACTTTCAAGGGAAATCGCATTGGTTCGGAAATGATCAATATGGACATAGTACTCAGCGGAACAAATCAACTCATCTTGTTTCCTTTGATTTTGATACGGAAATATTCACCATTTCGGAGTTGCCTTTTGCTTCTAACGAAGGAGACTCGTCAACTGCTCTGTTTGTTCTTAGGGAGTCACTAGCGATTTTCAGTATTTCTTCTGTAAGTTCCAGCATAAGGGTGCTGGAAAACGGGGAATGGACTCAGTGGTTTTCGGGAATTTCAAGCGAGGATGGTTATAAAGTATTCAGTTCTTATATCTATGAGTACTCGTGGAGAAACGTACTTTATTGCGAGAGTGATGATGGCGTCTGTCTTATTTGCGGGAAGTATTCCTACAATATTGCTACTAGTCAAGCGAAGAAGTTAACCAAATCTAAGAGCTTTGATTTCGATCTAGAAATGTATTCAGAGAGCTTGGTGTTATCTAAAGGATTCGGAGTCAAGGATCTGGTGTCAATCCCATGAGTGAAAGAATACTATGGATGCTGGTAAATAATGGATTTGGCATTGTTTTTCTTATTTCTTGTTAGTTGTTTAGCTGATTTTTAGTATTTAATGTCTAAGTTTGCTAATCCTTTTTGGGCTTATAACGTTTCTCATAAGAGTATTTTTATTTACAAAAATGCTGTATAATAACAATATACTCCGTATTATTTACTCTATGACTCCGTAAATGCATATGAATAATATGGCGTATGTGATTTGGTGACCGTATTTGTTTAGGTCCGCCTTATATTTTCTAATTGATGATCATGGATTTGTGGGTATTACCGTAAAACTGTATTAGCCGTTGTCTAACTCCTTACCTCTTTCGATTGAGGATTCTGGCTATGCGGAGTAAGGATAGTTAGTAAGGGCTCTTGGCCCTTAAGACCCATTAGAATTTCGGAAATTTTAGTCGCACCTTCTGAATTTGTTTAAGTGTGCCTATTGTATTACGAGTTCATCCCTCGGAATTTTTTCGGCCTAACTACTAACTCTGGCTCCACCATAGATTGAAAACTGAAGGTCATGTAAAATATGAATGTGTCTTGTGCTACTTGATTGTTTCAGAACATTTACATACAAATATTTTCATTTGTTTATTCTGATGTTTGAGAATGGTTTCTGCATAATGAAGCAGCAGCAGGAGTCTAAAAGTCTGCAGGAAATAACCAACATTGTCTCAGAATTGTTTAGCACATATGAGACAAGCTCAATAGAATGTCGGAAAATGCACTCAAATTAAGAAAAACCCGAATCAGTTTTTGAGATTGTGAGTGATCGATGGTCATTTACTAGAGACACATGAACATGAGTTTGGGACCGCCTTTTGGGACCACCATAAGAAACTGTCGCAGAAAACGGTCTCAAAAATTAAGATGACGGTCTCAATTTTGCGACCACTATACATTGGTGTGGAAGAACTTGATCTGCGATATAATTTTGCGGCACTGCTGCAATGCTTTGAGAGCGCGATGATGTTCAATATTATCATCAAGCCGAGCCACATCCCATTTCAATTTTAAAACCTCTGCATTTGTTAGGTCTCGACTGTGAGATGTCTTGTTAGCCACCACATAACATTTTATTGCACCCTTTTTTAAACAAAAGGCCAAGTTAATTCCCAATGTTACCGACTTCTTATTATTCCGTAATAATTTTAATTATTTTAAGTTTGCGAGTTTGTGACATTCATCATTTTTATTTTATGGTGATGGGAATGTAAGAAATTGGAATAGTCTATGCAAGAAAAGTACTCCGTATTACTTTAGTTATATATATACTTGTAGTTACTTGATGATGAGAGAACTGGTCCTGCCATAACCTTCGAATAAAAATCGCGCCAAAGTCAACAGCTGAATCAAGGCTTGTAAGGGAAATGGAGAGCAAGGAGATGGAAATTTCAATCCAAAGTAGAGACGTATACTTTCCGCAAGGGCTGTGGGTTCAGCATATTCTCCCAAGAGTGGCCGTCAAAACTTTGTTGAGATTCAGGTGCGTATGTAAATACTGGTGCTCTATAATTGATGACCCTGATTTCATTTATGCTCATTTAAAACTATAAGAACAATCGCGAGAATAACAGAATTTTCGTCATGGAAGTCTTGGGGTATAATGGTATCGTAGACAGTAGGTTCACAATTTGTGAAACTCACACGTTACAGAAAACTAGCCATCTATTTGAAACCTCGGGATTGTGGAGGTTGTTAGGGAGTTGTAATGGGTTGTTTTTGTTGCTATTTGGTGATGAACAGTTGAAAATTTGGAACCCGTCTGTTAGAAAATGTGTGAGTCTTCCGACTTTCCCCTTCCCTTATCCTTTGTTCAGCAACAAAGTTATTCTAGGATATGCGCCTCTCAGTGACGATTATAAGGTAGTTATTCTTAAAGCAACTGACTCGTATTCAAGTACTTGTACAATAGAGGTGTCATTTGCAATCTATTCACTCAACGATCATTTGTGGAGGACCAAAGTTTGTAAAGATATTCCCCGGATGGGTGTCTCCAGAAACGATTTCTTCATTGGAGTTCCGGGCATTTACTTTCAAGGGGCTGCTTATTGGATTGAACCATGTTTTTCATGCCCATATTTGGACCCATCAGATGCCAAACTTTGTTTCTTTAACTTTGATACCGAGGAGCTGAGCTGTGTTCGTCTACCAGTTGCGGTTAATAATTGGAGGGGAGAAGATTATGAATGGAACAGGCAATTTCTTTTTCTTCTTGGGGGGGAGTCTTTAGCAATTTTTATTGTCTCGCCTATACGGCGAACTGTATGGGTGATGGAATAGAATGGTGACGAGCGATCATGGAGCTTATGGTTTTCAGGAGATTCTAGCAGAGACTACCTTCGTGCCTTCATAGACCAGGGTGAATTTCAGGACTTTTTGTATGCAAATATTTTCTTCGCAGAGAATAGTGGCACATCTTTTCGCTATGGGAAGAATTCGTGTACGAGTATCAGTGACCATTTAGAGTCTTGGGGTAAAGCTATGAGGCGTCATACAACTTCGGAACCTTATATAGAAAGCTTGGTGTTAAGCAGAGGATGGAACGACCAGACTATGACGCCCTTCCCGGAACCTGCACAAGACAATTAGATAACAGCCGATTTTGTAAGCTGCATTGCTTGTTTATTGCGAACTACTGTTAGAAATCGATAGCAGATATCGGCTACCGTGACTGTTATACTGGTAAGGTAACATTGGAGTTCCTGGATGTATGTTTGAAACTTGTTTGCATCATCCTCCTCTTTGGAGGAGCCACAACATTTGTTCCTGTATAGTAATCTATACTCCCTCCAATTTTACATGTTCTTCCTTTTTTTTTTTGGACACAAAGATTAAGGAAATCAATTTGGACCACACAAAACACACTACCCCACATTTAATTAAATTTGGACCACACTACTACTCACAAATAAGGAAAGAGGGAACATCACCACAATTAGCTTAAAATGGAAAGAGGGAAGAAGTTGAAAAATTGGAGGGAGTATTAAGTTTTGTACGGTATGATTGTATGAGACAACTGTTTGTTTGTAATCAGGGTCGTTAATTCAATCTCTCTTATATTGAAAGATTAAAAGATTATTAAAAAATTCCCGTCTAAATGATTTCCTTATACTAAAAGATTAAAAGATTATTAAAATTTTCCGGTCTAAATAATTTATTTTATAAATAGACTTCCTTATATCATATCTACAACTAGCTGATCATACTATTCCAAACAATAAATTAAATAACTCACAAACACTTTTTTAGCAAACGTTTTCAAAATAATTCTACTATTATGTCTTTTGATACAAACTTATGTAATGCAATTAATACTATTTCATAGATATTTTTACTTCTAAAACAAACAAAAATTACAAATTATATATAATATTTCTTCCACTTACACTTAATACTTATCCCTTCTCCATAGTATGTGAACATTTAAATATTGGTTATTTTAAAAAAAAATTGCTTAGCATATATATATAGTAAGTATACTTATCACTTACATATCGTATTTGATTGTAATCCCAGTGTCACTACTTCATATTTCTATTATGCCTTTAGTGAATATAATGGTACAACAACAATATTTTGTAAAATAAAGTTAACAATATTTTAGTAAAATCGACAATTTTAATAGAAGTAAAAGTGTTGAACCCTCTCTTTTTTATCGCTTAATACAAAACATTAATAATAGTAAATTATACAAATAAATTTTAACTGGAGTTATACGAGTGATGTTATTTTTAAAATTTCAAAAAAAATAATTTAAAAAATCGTATATCTGCACGGGATCTATATTGGTTATTATAGTAAAATATTTATAAAAAAAATACCCTGTGTTATGTTTTAATCGTTGTTCTAACTAATACCATGAGAAAGTAATGATATGAACAATTGATTGTGAATAAAATAAATCCAATTGGATGGAAAATTAGAAGGAATGGAGGAGTTAAATGATGCCAAGGTTTATAAGGGGTAAAATAAGAGAGTATCATTATTGCAATAGTATTGGTCTATTTTATTAACATAAAACACAACTACACCATTCCGATAAGAGATAACTAGGAAAACGTATTGGGAATATTACCTAAGTCAAGTCGAGTTTCCGTCTTGCTAGACTTTCTTAATTACTACATTTCCTAATTATGTTTCTTATATTATTTAGGAAAACTATTATTATTATTATAATATTGTATTTCCTTAACTAGATTAGGAAACATAGAATTTTATTATTAGTATAAATAGACATCTTGTATCTCATAATTATTATGCAATTTCTCAATAAAACATATCTTTCCAATATGGTATCAGAGCCTTGTGCTCTTGATAGAGGGTAACGCCTCGGAGTAGATCCTTAGGCCGAAAGTTAAAACACCCACCCAAAACCCGACTTTGTTAGGCATACACCCAAAGCCCGACTTTGTTCGGACTCTATCCAAAACCCGACTTTGTTCGGCCTATTTCCACAACCTTCTTCCGCTGCCACTACCTTGGGAATTGCATCAAACCAAGTACTATGTTTATGGCCACCACCGTTTTAGGCCACCACAAAAGTTTAAACAAACTCACCACTATATTTATGGCTACAACCCTTCGAGCCATCAACACAACATGGCCACAACCCTTTCGGCCACCAAAATATCGCAACAATCCGATCATCAACTTTGACCACCACCCTTTCGGTCACCCACCAAAATGTATTGGCTAGCTCAGCACAACGTTACCAAGCGCATCATCATTCTAACTATCACCTTGGCATAACTCATCTTGTCCAAGACTGCACTTGCTCTCCGATCGTTCGTCTTGCGGGAGCGTATTGGGAATATTACCTAAGTCAAGTCGAGTTTCCGTCTTGCTAGACTTTCTTAATTACTACATTTCCTAATTATGTTTCTTATATTATTTAGGAAAACTATTATTATTATTATAATATTGTATTTCCTTAACTAGATTAGGAAACATAGAATTTTATTATTAGTATAAATAGACATCTTGTATCTCATAATTATTATGCAATTTCTCAATAAAACATATCTTTCCAATAAAACGTCCCCAAAAATGTTCATATTTGGTTTTGAACGGGTGTCGTTGGTGTAACATCTAGAATAGCTACAACTACACAATAATAAGAATACGGTCTACTTCTGCATCGCTAAGTATTTATTAGTCAGTTTTGAAAAATAATTGGGCCCTAAAATCTTTGTGGGGTTAAGGTGGAGGGTGGGTGCGGTCGCACAGGTTCTATACCCAGGATTCGGGTTTGGACAGATACATCTTTCTTAAGGAGACTAACTGTTCTTTTGAGATAAAAGATGGAGTTCAAGGGCCTTGATTTTAATAAAACTATTAATTTAAAATAGTATTTTCTCCATTTCTCTATTTTATGTATATATCGAAGTGGAAAGATAAAATGAAAATGTAGGAAATATGTTTTTTTGTTAGAATTTGTTGTATAAGATACGGACCAACATACTACAACTTTTAAGATTACTCTTTTTTATGAGTACATGTGTAGTATAATTCGTAAGACTCAATACATTATTAGTATCTTAAATTAAGTAATTTTTTACAATTTCATTTTATAGAGTTGTGTATTTAGTCAATTTTTTTAATATTTAATCACAATGCAATTTTGAATGGGTTTAAACTAAATATGGAAAATTAAACGAGTTAACCAGATCGAGTAAATTTTGGGTTAGCACGAGTTCAGGGCAAGTCAAGTCGGGTTGGGTCATTTCGGATTTGGTCATTTTGGGACCAATTATTATTAAGTTATTTATGGATAATTAATGTACAACAGTTTTGGCCAATCGGTCAGTATTATATTCACTCACTGACCGACGCGACCCAACAGCGACCGATTAACAGTCGGTCGGTAATTTTGGCGACCGATATTGAGATTACCGACCGTTGTCGGTCGCTAAGTCTTGTTACCGACCGTTTTGAAAAGCGGTCGGAATGTGCGGTCGGTGCAAAGGCTGATTTTTGTAGTGTGATCGAGTTATAATAATTAGGTCAATTTGAGCTTACGTTTAGGATCTAGTCGTGTACAAATTTTGTTATTCGGATCACATCAAGTCGGTTTAACATTAGTAATTACTCCCTCCATCCCGGTCAATTGATGTCATATTTTCTTTTTAAGTGTCTCAGTGAATTGATGTCCTTTTTATATTAAGATGCTTTTTTATAATTAATTTCATCACAATAAAATTATTATCCACTTATTATACATTAAGTGAAATCACAAATAATCTCACTACTTCATTCCTTTTTTATCAAAATAAAATGACAAAAATTCCCAAAGACGGAGGGTACATTTTAAATTAGTGTCTCTTTTAGAATACTTGCCCCTCTAGAATACAAAAGTCAATGACTTGTATCTTTTGAATGATTGCTCTTTGATTATATGATTAAAGTTTTGTCGTTATTGTTTAAAGAAATCAATATATCTATCTATATTACTAAAGGAAGCTTTTTTCGAGCGATTATAGAGTCTCCAACAATTTGAGAACTACTTTCGAGCAATTATATATAGATTGTATCCAATTTTTCTGAACTACTTAATATTAAAAAAAAAAAGGGATAGTGATAATATTTGACGAAGACTATGAAACTTAATAACATTAACAAATAATAAATAATACAGTAACAAGTAACAATATGAAAAGAAAGAAAGTTCAATTACACTACAAACACTTCAAACGACTTTGTAAAGATGCATATATGGAATACTATATAACCGCATGCACAAATCAAAATCTTCTCTACTTCTCTATCTTTTTTCTCTACTAATTACTGATTGTTTAATTTATTGTTGCGTTTATATTTGTATACTACATGTGTATATTGATTTAATAGTACATGCGTTGATATTGCAGGTAAAACTAAGAGTATAACGTGATAGGTTGGTGCTCAAACAATTTATTTGGTAAGATTAATATTGGTATAAACTTTCATCTCGAAATCCCCTTCAAGCTGAAAAAGTCAAACATTTGGGTTATATACTTCATATACGAAGAACTGTATATGTTAGTGTTATTTGAGGGAATGATAGATCTCAATATATTTATCTATTTATATTATTAAAGGAAGCTTTTTTTCGAGCAATATTAGAGTTTCCAACTTTTATAAACTACCTATATTTTTAAAACAAAATAATATAACAAGAAAAAAACAACGAGATTAGAAATATAAATAATAGATTGTAGTTAGTTAGTGATGGTATTGTAGAAGCATGAGATAAGATAAGGCTAAGGTAAAACTATACCTTATATATCACATACAATATCAAACACTATCTATCCAAGTAATCAATTCAATTATGATATGATATCTATATTAGTTTTACTGATCTTATGTTTTTTTTAGTCTGATGCTTTGTTATTATTATACAGTTTATTTTGAGTGTGATTTTCTAATTACGTTTATATTTAATTTTCTTTTCAGGAATTAAGTATGGTCAGTTTACCACCATGGATTACTTATAATAATTAGGTAAACTACTTATTAATTACTATTATGATTAGTTAGTTTGCTTCCATAGTCAAAATTTTCCATGCTTTTCTCATTAATTTTATCCTATCGTATTTATTTCTCAAGGTTTTTCCACTCTCCTTATAATCCGATTATGGAAAACAAATTAAGCTATTTATTAAAATAATTTTTACAAAAAAGTAAGCATGATCATATAAGAATTCAGTTATGAGTTATTTATTAAATTTAAAGTGCGGAGTATTTTTAACTTCCAAATCATGGTCATAGAAGAATTTTGTATATTGTTTAATTATGGTCAATGATAAGGCATAATATGATTTATGTTTTGGTTCATTGTTGACGACCTTACACTATGAGACAAAACATTCATTTATTAATATCATTTTACAAATGATTTTCTTATACAAAAGGATTGACTTACATGTATGATCGTCTTATTCTCGAAGTTGAGTTAATTTTTTTTTGCGTGACTTTGTGCATACATACATATAGTGTGTTATTGTAATGACATATCGATTATGGAGTACTCCGCATTATTAGTCTTTGAATATTATACATTGCTCAGATTTTGGAGTTTTAACATAAAGGATCGGAATCAGGTTCTGGAGGCTTTAATTATCCTACGGAGTAAGATTTTCGCTTTCGTTAACGACTTTGTCCATACGGCCATAACGGGTATAAAACAAACAAATAGTCGTCTTTTGTTTGTAAGAAATATACATCACTACTATGATAAGAGTGTGATATTGATACGACATGTACAAATAAAATCTTCCGTAGTAGTTTGAGTTATATGGTTGATCGAGTAACGTATAGAGTATATTGTTGTAGAGTTTGGGTAGGATTTGTAATCAATATGTATTAGAAGTTTGTTGAGATATATAATACTTTTTATAGCATTTGAGCATGGACTTTGATGGGTCTTTGGCATGTCTTATAGTTATAACGAGATAAATTTCCTATCTATGTAACTATGTGATAGAGTTAGAGTGTCAATTTATGAGTGTCCCACAAGTGTGATGAACAATGTCTATTACCATAGAGTTTTTTTTGGTACTAAGTCTATTACCATAGAGTATGAGTGTCTTGAGAGATTATCTTATACGAGTATTGATTAATGTGACACACTGCAAAATTACTCTTAAAATTTAAAGTAACAAAAATGAGATATAAAAGAAAAACAAATCAATGACTACCCGTATTATAAGAAGGTCTCACATAGACATTATTGAGATACTGTCTCTTAAAAGTGTTTCTGCAGCTTAAATATGGTTTTTGTTGGTACGGCAAAGTAGATAATTCCAGTTTAGCAATACGAGTAGTATACAAATTTAGTTTGTAAATAATATGATATTTATTATTATTTAAACAATAAAAAAAAAAGAGAAATCACCCTAATTGTATCAACTCTATAGTAGTTGCACACCTAATATTTTAGGGAACAAAGTTAATTAATATATGGAAGAAAAAACTTATATTGTACATATTTAAGTTAAAGATTGCAATGATAATTTTACTACATAAGTTGCACGCAGTGACGCAGCAATTTTATTTATATTTTAACTGAGACCTACGTCATATACATCGTATTATTTTAATTCAATATGAAATTTATCACATGAATTAGAAAGGAAAATGAACAACATAAAAATTGGCATCAAAACCAAGTTTTATACAAGCAAAATATAAATTGTTTTTAACAAGGTAGTTAATTATAAATAAAAAGACACAAATTTATGATTTTAATAAATAGATCATATCAAAAATTGTTTGATGAATTTTTAACACACGCGATGGCCGAGAGTTATACTATGCGAGAGTAGTAGCACTAAATGTAGTTAACGAGCTAACGTCAAATCACCCCATTATAGACAACCACATATAGACTCGTGCATCACACGAGTATAAAATCTAGTATATATATATAAGAGGCTTTTTTCGAGCAATTCTATTGGTCAACATCATCTTTTACAATTTTTGGAAAGTATATTTTAAGATCTTCCAAGATTACGAAAAAGATACTATGTAATTGTAACACCCCGTGTTTTATAATAATTTTTATTCGCAAATTCTCTTATTAAAATAATTATTTTTCGGATTTAATAATTGATTTCCTATTTATTGATTATATCCTTTAGGTTAATTATTTCCGATTTTGCCTAATTTTGTATGGGTTAAATTGTCCGTGTCCGATTTTACTATTTTAATTTATTTACTCATTGTTTTATATAAACTCTTCAAGCGTTTTAATTATTCTAAACCTAATTTGTAATTGGATTATCTATCTTGTGAGCTAATGGATCAAAAGCTCACTTAAACCTCTTATAAATAGAAAACCCTAACCTAGCTAGTAGGTTGCTCTATCTTTGTTTCCTGTACTTTATGCCGCAGCTCCCTTCCTTCTCTCTTTTCAGTTTTACTCCCTTGTAACTCCATTGTTATGAGTCTTTCTTTATTTCAAATGCAAAGATAAATTATATATTTACAATCCTGGATCTTACCTTTACAATAAATTCTTTTCCTTATCTTTTTATGGAATCTATTTGTATGGAGGTTAGACCTACTTTTAGGGTTCTTGTTTTGATGGGTAAAGAAGGTGAATTCTATTAATTGGCGAATTTATGGAGATTCTTATTGAAGTGCAGTCTTTAATGCGTAATTAAGGTAACTAGGTGTTTTCCTTTAATTGTGTTTATAGAAAGTGAATTAATTAACATGAATGATGATTGATTATATGATTTGATGAGTGTGTAGTAATTATTATACATGTTTGATGTTTTTATTTAAATTGTATATCTTATTGTTGTTTAAAATACCATGTTGTCGTTGTGGTACGAATAGGGTTCAAGATTCGAACCCTAGCCTTCGTTTGTGGCTCACGGCCCTAGGAAGGTGCCGTAGGGTTTGTCGTAGCCTCCCTTGAGAGGAGAGGCTAGGGTTTTGTTGGTTAGGGTTTTACTTTGTTAATTAGGGTTTTGGTTCACATCATTAAGCTTATAGTTTATTAAACTATAAATTTGTATATAAGATACCTTGATTTTACCTATTTGAGCTATAACTTTGAAAGGGACGTTATGGTGCGGTGTACTATAACAAGACTCGTTGTGGTGACATGGCGGTTTGTACCGTGGAGTCGACCCCTCGGTGATGGTGTTATAGAGGACTAACCCGTGACGGAAGAGAGTTATAGTTGATGATACTATAACCTCGCACGCATAATGTTATAGCTTGAAGTGCTATAACTTCACTAAAGTTGAGTGAAAGTTATAGCTGAAGGTACTATAACTTGCTGAAGTTAAGTGAAGGTTATAGTTGATGATACTATAACCTGACACGCTTAACTAAGGTTATAGTTGAAGTGCTATAACTTCACTAAAGTTGAGTGAAAGTTATAGCTGAAGGTACTATAACTTTGCTAAAGTTAAGTGAAGGTTATAGTTGATGATACTATAACCTGACACGCTTAACTAAGGTTATAGTTAAAGTTACTATAACTTCACTAGGGTTAAGTGAAGGTTATAGTAAGAGGTACTATAACGTTGAATATATACATGATTCTATGCTTGATGTTATGGTAGCTCGAACTGTAACGTGACTTCTAAAGTGTAATGTTATACTTCAAGGTACTATAACCTTTGATCCTATGTGCTTGTTCATATGTTGTGTTATAGTTAGTTATATTATAATATTGTGAGTTTATATCTTGTTGGTTACTCTTTTCGATATAATAGTTCAGTTGGTTATACTGTTCTATGTTATGAGTTGTGATGTTATTCACATGTTTGTACAGTTAGTTAAACTGTACTGTGGTTTATGGTTTATAGGCTAGTTGTATAGATGACGAGAGGTATCAGTTAAATACCGATCGGAATGAGCAAACGCTACCCTTTGGGGATTTGCCGTAGGTCTATGTTCGGGATTGGCTAGAGGCAGTTGTTATACGCTCTGGTTCCCGTGTGTCGTTCGGTGTACAGTTAATGCACCGAGAGTCTGGCCAGGTCTTAGACATATAGGCAGTTGTTATACGCTATACATAGTACCGTGGATGCAGTTGTTATACGGTCCACACCGATGGAGGCAGTTGTTATACGCTCCATCCGTTCAGAGGCAGTTGTTATACGCTCTGACAGTTAGAGGCAGTTGTTATAAGCTCTAACGGCGTTCGTTCTATACGATATGCTTGGTAAGTGGAGGCAGGTTTTATACGCTCCCATTTCGGGTGTTCTTATCCTGTTATTGATGATTTATGAGGATTATATTATGACATGCTTAATAATTTTCTTCACATGTCGTTCATGAGTATTTTCAGTTATTATTTATTGTTGATTAATTCAGCCTGTTGTAAACATGACTGAGAGAGCATCTAGTTACTCCCGACTGATTGTCGACCCCCATTCTCAGGTTGAATTTGGATGCTGCTTGTCTGGATGTTGGGCTGGAGAGACTTGTGGCGAGATCAATAATATGTTTAGGATTCTAGGTTTCCTCAGAGAATATTAATAATGTAATAGTTTAGTTTTGGATTTAGTAGCGATCCGGATTGGTCAGGTGTTTCCGCCACCTTGACCCTTATTTCATCTTTATACTCTGATGGATTATTTAATTATTAAGGTATTTCTTTTGTTGCCAAAAATCCGGGTTGTTACGTACAGTAATATTTTTAATATCACAACTATTATTTACGTAATAAAAAATTGATTATCAATCTGACAAAAAAGTTATAATGCAAAACATTTCGAAACTTATATATTTGGATTCTTAACGAAAAATGCTTTCATTAGAGTATAAATTTTGTATTTTTTACTACCATATCATTTATAAGATCATATAACTATAACCTAAGTATATGAAAATTAAATAAATGCCTTTTAAAATATTTTTTATTATTCTAATATTAGTATAATGGTTTAATAGCATTCAATAAATAATTAATTTATAGAAAAATATGATGTAGTACTTAGTATGTTATTTGTCCCACATTGAAAAATAACGTAGGTGTGGTGAATATACTACATATAAAAAGTAGAATTGTCCCACATCGAAAATTGACCTTAAGATATGGTGATCCTATGATTATAAATAAGATTCATAATTGGAACTTATGTATCCACCCAAAATCTTTTGAGTCTCTTTAAGTATTGTCTTAGAGATCTCTTACAAGCACTTGTACAAAAATGACATTAGGCAAGTATCAAAGGCTACGGTCATTAATAATAGCCGTAGCCTATTATAAAAGGCTACGGTTGTTGGCAATGAACCGTAGCCAAATATAATGGAAAAGTCAAAGGGCTACGGTTCACTTTATAAACCGTAGCCAAAAATATTTTACTTGTACTAAAAGGCAACGGTTATTTAACACCGTAGCCATTTGTCATGTATAGGCGCAATTTTTTGGCGCTGGGTGTACTACTAATTAATTTATTATTTTCGCACTTCCCGTCTCCCAATAACCTTAACACCCTATTACACTTCTAATAATACTCTTCACTCCAATCCTAATACCTTCATAGATTATTTCCACCTATTACATCCACCGATTGTCGCCATACTCACGACGCTTACAACGCCACCACAATTACCGCTTATCAATCCTTTATTTACTTAAGGTAATTTTCCCTGAACAAATCAATTCTTAAATATACTTATTTAATTTTTGCTTAATTTGATTTAGGGTTAGGAGTATAACAAATTTAGGGGTTTTCTTTTGGATTTAGGGTTGTTTTGGGTTAGGATTATACCAAATATGATTTAGAGTTACATAGTCCTGAAATTTATCTTGATTTTTTCCTATTCTTTTGGATTTAGGGCTGTTTTGGTTTATATGAAATTGTTTGCTGTTTTGATTCTGTTTTTTAAGTCTTTATTATTGTTTCAGGTGAATCAATAGTAGGTAGTTGACTAGTTTTAGAATTTGACTAGTTTATTTTAAGTCCAATTTGATCAAGTGGTTTATCACAACTGTGTTGCTGCCCAATTTCACTCTTGATAACGTAAATATCCGACATATTGTGAGGCATAGAAACAACTGAAGATACCTTGACCTACTCTTGACCATCAACAATGGCATCCATGTTACTAGTCTTGGATGTGCAGGCTTTCCCGGTTGTGAAATCCACTTTGTGGTAAAATGATTACTAAATATATTTCAGTGTTAGTTTGGTGCGCAATTGTTTGTTTGGTGGTCAAAATTTGAGAGATGTTGGGCCTTTCAATATTTCAGTGTAATACATACACTAAGAATCAACTATTAAGTAATATATTAATTCCAATTTAGTTTATCAAGATGATTATTAATTACTATCCTCATTCTAACTGTCGGTTTTGTTTGTTGTTCATGCTGTGTAGTATGAGTCTATGAGATAGAGTAACTCAATTATTCAGCCTGTATTTGTTATAAGCTATTTTTGCGCATTTTGTTTTAGTACTTTATCGTGATGATTTTGAGAAAATTTGTGTGTATTTGTATTTCACACTAAGGTTTGAAAGGCCAATACTACCGTCTTAAGAATAGGTCAATTAAGTCTCCTTTAAGACGGGTATATCCGTCTTAAGAATAAATAGGTCAAATATTACCTCACTTGATTAGATAGGACAAATAATTTGTTAGTATCTAGATACTTTTTTTTGTCTTATTATATTCATAGTATTTGACCGTTTCCATCTTGTGACGATAGTATATTTTACGTATTCGATGAGAAATTGTGATGGGTCAGTTGTTTTAATTTAGGTGACTTGCGTCATTTGTTTGTAGGAGACTTGGATCTTATTTATTACTCCGTACTTCATTCTCTTATAATTCATGTACAGTACATAGTTTCTATAGCGACAACGTATTTTACGTTGGGACGGCATAATGCCACATTATCATGCTATATATAATTGTTCTTTCCTGTAAGTATACAAAAGAAAAAAAAAGGCGATCCGGGCTCATCATTTGTTATGTGTGTTTCCGTAGTGTAAGGTGTATATTGTAGTGGTCCAAGTGGAATTATTATTCTTTTAATCCTTTTACTCCCTCCATTCATTTGTTTGCATATTATAATTTTGTGAGGGGTGTTATTATAATGAAAGACAAACAAATGATTGGGACAGAGAAAGTATTTTTTTATTAGTCTGAAAGTTCAAAACATTCATTTGATGTATTAGTTTAGAGCGGTCAAATTATAAATTTTATGAATAAGGTTGTTAAATTAGTTGTTTGTTTCCATTGTTTGCTCTACTTTGAAGTCTGGTTAGATTATATTGTGTGTAAATAGCTTACTAATTCAAAATAGTAAAAAATAGCTTACTAATTTTAACATCAGAAGGACAATGACTAGTAGCCCAACTCTCTTAGGTTTGTTTCAAATTAACGTTGTGTTTATAAGAGAATGCAGTGATTCATATGTCAATAACTATATTGTACTCTGTCCATACGTTATTGTTGATTAAATGTTTTTGTCTTTATTGAACAAGAATACCTCATGTTATGAGTGCTCATTTGAATCTCTTAGTGTTCTGGTTAGAACTTGGTTGTCTCTACGTTATTTACCGATTAAATGTTTTCTTTTTTAATTTTTTTATAGATGGACCGAAGTTGGATGTATAATATGAAACGCTCTACCCCTGAGTTTAGGATTTTAGTGAAGGAGACATTTGTGAAGTGTGTTGTGCAGTATGCAATTAAAAAAGGAGAGTCACGCATATTATGCCCTTGTATTGATTGTAAAAATTTAAAGAAAGTTTTAAATCATGATATATGTGCCGAGCACTTAGTTTTACGTGGGTTTATGAGGGACTACACACGTTGGATATTTCATGGGGAGTCGATTGTTTCCACTCAAACTGAAGCGGGTAGAGATGAGACAACAACTTATGTTATAGATGATGAAGATATTCAGAGGGATCTGATAGATGACTTGATTGAGGATGTGCAAGTTAATTTTGAGGATGACCAAAACGTTTTGGAGAGTTTGCTAAGTGATGCGGAGAAACCTTTGTACCCTAACTGCAACAAATTCACTCGATTGTCACTGAAGAGGATATTATGAAGCTTTTTCGAATGACCTTTTTAAATGCGAAGTGTATTCAAGTGTGGATGCTGTAAGTTATGAATATCTTTTTGATTCTTTTTAAAAAATTTGCTCAGCCTTGTATTTGAGTGGTTGTTTTCATTTGTAAAAGGTTTTTACAAAAGCTTTCTAAGGAGCAAAATGGTGAAGGGATGTCCAGTGTTGGATTTTTGTGTCCAACAATCATGTCTCAAATGGGAATTGATAAGAAAGTCAATGATGAAGTGATGAATTATGTGGAGTGCAGCTTGCTTAAGATGGGTGGTGTTCGTATCATATTCGCTCCATTTTGTCAAGAGTAAGTCTTATATTTTTTTTAAATATGTTTGCTTTTGTGGTGGTGAGAATGAGCAATAGTATCAACTCAGACATGTAAACATGTCACTGTTGCGACCATGTCGAGAGTTCTAGCCTCCAGTAATTTAATTGTCGGTACGAATTCAAATGCTGCAAATGCTGCGTTTGACAATAACTTAGATGAATTTGTGAGATTTCTCTTAATGCTGCAAATGCGAGTATTCAACGGACTGATTAATTGGATGATGATGCTGATGATAAATGATAATTGATAATGATTTTATATACATATTCCTTATTTACAGAAGTACATAAGTAGTCTGACAAAGTTATCATTTTTCTATTTTTTTATTGGACAGAAATCACTGGTTTCTTGCAGTTATCTGTCCGTTGACTCATGAGGCTTATTTTTGTGATCCAAAGACAACGTCAAAGCGAGATGTCTCTTTTAAGCACTTGATACAGATGTAAGTATTTGCAATAATATATTATTTTAGTGAAAAAAATTGCAATTTCATTTAAAATTAATACTGTTTTTTATATATTCTTTTTCGAGGCGTAGTGCATTTCGATCTTTTAGGGCTCAAGCAGGTTCCACATTGAAATCTGGCTTGTCAATGAAATGGAGTAATATTGTTGTAAGTTCAAATCACTGTAATATTATTTATCCAGACATTGTTGGTACTTTTCTTAGTTCGTCTTTGCACAATTCCACTTTTTGTATTGTCATACGTTGTTCTTGTTAATAGTTTCCTTGCTTATGATGAATTTTTGATCTTTGACAGAGGATTTTATATTTTTAGTATGAAAACAGCAGTAGCTTCCTTCTTACCTGTTCATAATTTTTTTTTTAATGTTTACGGTACAGTGTCATCAACAAACTGGAAGCACAGAGTATGGCTACTATGTGATGCGGTACATGCTAGATATAGTGAGACGCTACCAGAACATTAAAGATCATAAAAAGGTATTTTTCATTCAATCTAATTACTAGTCAAAGTGTAGGATTAATTATAGAACTTTTTTTTATTTGGGTTCTAATAAGTCCTTTGATTTTTTGGTAGTGGTTTGGATCGAAAGTTGCATATACAATTGAAGAGATCAACGAGGTTCGAGACTTATGGGCTAGTTACTTTATGGACAATCTTCTTTAAGAATTATGTATTGGCACAAAAAATATTATTAAGTTTAGTTTTGAAAACTGTAGCGGATAATGCCACAACAATTACTGTTGTATGGTTATTATTTTTGAAATTGTAGCAGACAATGTGTGTATCGATCTTATAAATATTGTTCGGGTTAATGTATTTCTTTTCAGTGGCATATTGCAATAAGCATTTATAATATAAGCTACTGCAATAGCCACCATTTTTTTTAAAAAAAATAAAATAACACATACGGCTACGGTTAATAAATATAACTGTAGCCTTAAATTGACATATGGCTACGGCTATAGAGAAACAACCGAAGCCTTATATATACATAAGGCTACGGTTAATAATGATAACCGTTGCCAAAAGATACTTTTGGCTACGGCTAATAACCGTAGCCGTAAGTGATTTATCTAAGGCAACGCCTCGATTTACTACGGTTAAGCAACCGTAGCCAAAAGTGTTTTTTAACCGTAGCCAAATCCCATTTTTGTACTAGTGAAGTTTGTATTATTATCTTTACAATAGTGAAATTTACATCATAAAAAATTAATTTAGGAAAGTTTCATAAATAATACTTTGGATATAAAAAATTAAGTGGATAATTTTTTAATTATTATATAAAAATAAAAATAATAGAAATATATATTTTAAAGAAAAAGATGGTGTACTACTTAATATATTATTTTTCTCACATTGAAAAATAATGTAGATGTGGTAAACATATTACGTATAAATTGTAGAATTATCCCACATCGAAGAAATAACATAAAGTGGCTAATCCTATGATTATAAATAGGTGTCGTCCTTAAATCTTAGCTATTAACCCAAATTTTTTCGAATCTCTTAAAAGTTGTCTTAGAGATCTCTTAAAAGTTTGTAAATGTGATGAATATACTATGTATAAATAGTAAAATTGTCTCACATCGTAAAATTAACATAAGGTAGGTGATCCTATAATTATATATAGGAATCATCCTTTGACCTTATATATCAAAGTAAAATCTCCTATAATTATATATAGGAATCATCCTTTGACCTTATATATCAAAGTGAAATCTTTTAAGTCTCTTAAGTATTGTCTTAGAAATCTCTTAAAAGTTTTTGTATTATTATTTCTACAATTGTTAAATTTACATCATCACAAATTAATTTAGAAAAGTATTATTAAAAAATTGAAGTATCATTACAAAAATTATGAAGATAATATAGTTACATCCGTGGTAAAAAAAAACTCGAAAGTATAGAAACTCATACTATTTATTTGCACATACTTGGTGTAATTTTTAGTATGATATTTGTCCCACATTGAAAAATAATGTAGGTATAATGAATATATTACTTATAAATAGTAGAATTATCCCACATCAGAAAATTATCACAAGGTGGGTGATCTTATAATTACAAATAGGAATCATATTTGGAAATAAAGTTTCAACCCAAAATCTTTTGAGCCTCTTACATATTGTCTTAAAGAGCTCTTAAAAGTTTGTATTATAAGCTAAATTATAGTTAAATTTACATCATTAAAAATTAATTTAGAAAATTATCATAAATAATAATTTTGATGATAAATGATTTAATGTGTTATTTGAAAAACAATGTAGCTATGGTGACTGGTGAATATATACTATGTATAAATAGTAAAATTGTCCCACATTGAAAAATTATCATAAGGTGGAGTGATCATAATATGATCATCTTTTTTATATTATTAACTAAAGACTTTTAAAATATAATAAGTTACCTTTAAAATATTCTTTTATTATTCTAATATAGAAAAAGATGGTGTACTATTTAGTTTTTTATTAGTCCCACATTGAAGAATTATGTATGTATGGTGAATATATTACATATAAATAGTAAATTGTTCCACATCAAAAAATTACTATAACATATGGTGATTCTATGATTATAAATAGTAGGCATCGTTGAACTTATGTATAAACCCATAATTTTTTAAGTCTGGTCTTAAGTATTATGTTGAAGAGTTCTAAAAATTTGTATTATAATCATCACAATAGTGAAATTTATATTATTAAAAATTAATTTAGAAAAGTATCATTAATAATAATTTTGATGATAAACTACTTAATGTGTTATTAGTCTCACATTGAAAAATAATGTATTTGTGATAAATATATATACTAAGTGTAAATTGTAAAATTATCCTATGTCGGAAAATATCATGAGGTGGAGTGATAAAAAATATGATTATAAATTGGAGTCATTTTAATCTCTTAAGTATTGTCTTAATGAACTCTTAAAAGTTTGTATTTTATCTTCACAATAATGAAATTTAAACCATCAAACTTAATTTAGGAAATTTAGGAAAGTATTATATAAGTAATAATTTTGATGGTGTACTACTTAATAAGTTATTTGTTCCACATTGAAATATAATACAAGTATGGTAAATATGCTACGTAAAAATAGTATAATTGTCTCACATCGTAAAATTATCCTAAGGTGGGGTGATTCTATAATTATAAACAGAAGTCATCATTAGAACTTAGATATCAACCCCAATCCTTTTGAGTCTCTTAGATATTGTCTTAGAGAGCTCTTAAAAGTTTGTATCCACATTAGTGAAACCGACATTATCAAAAATGAATTTAGGAAGGTATCATAAAAAAATAAAGTGAAAAATCTTTTATTTATCTCAATATACATTTCCTATATTATATTCAAGTGATGCTTATAATTTTTATATAAAACCTTTTACATTTTATTTCACAACAAAAATATTGTGAAAATGAGTCATCTTTCAAAGTTAGATATTTACCGAAAATCTTTTGAATCTCTTAAGTATTATCTTATAGAACTCTTAAGAGTTTGTATTATTATCCCCGTCTTAATTAAATTTACATCATCAAAATTAGTTAAGGAAAATATCATAAATAATAATTTTAATGGTGTACAACTAAATATGTTATTTGTCTCACATTGAAAAATAATGTAAGTGTGGTGAATATAATATGTATAAATAGAGGAATTCTCCCATCGGAGAAATATCATAAGCTGGAGTGATCATGCGATTATACATAAGAGCCGTCCTTGGAATTAGAGATCAATCCAAAATCATTTAAGTCGAGAACTCTTAAAATTTTGTATTAATTATGAAAATAATCTAATTATAAGATTCGTAGTAAAAAAAATGTTATCATTATAGTATATAAAATCTCATATTATTTGTACATACTTAGTGTAATTCTCAGTATGTTATATCCCACCTTGAAAAATAATGTAAGTGTGATGAAGATACTAATACATATAAATAGTAGAATTGCCCCATATCGGACAATTACCATAAGGTAGGGTGATCATACCAAAATCTTTTCATTCTCTTAAGAATTGTCTTAGAGAGCTTAATTCTTAGGTATCTTGGATCATTTTTCGAGTCCTATAGATCAAATATAACTTGATTCATGCCAAGATTAGTAAAATATGTTTAATATAGAAGTTGAATCAATATATTAATATTATTTTCTTAAACATTACGGAGTATATTTTATTATAATCTTAAAATTTCAAAAGTTTATTTTTACAAGTTAATTGTTATAGAAAAATTATGAAAATGACATTAATGTAGACCCGTGCATCGCACATGCATGAAATCTAGTTTATCATCTATTCTGCCACGTAACAAAAATCCAAAAACATAACCAACTTAAAGTTCCACGTGGAAAGGCAAATGATGGATCGGTCTACAAACTTCCTTGTGACAAATGATGGATTGGTCTACAAAGTTCCTTGTGGCAAATCCAGATTCCAATGCTTGATTACTGATCACAAGTCACAACTAAACATGACAAATGGGTCATCAGTCGGATTCGGGTCGGGCTTGTTTGGGTCAGGTGGGTTCGGAGCTCTCATTGATTTTGAGTTTATTCAGGTTGGGTCGGGTCATTTTGGATTTTGGGTTTGTTGGTGGGGTTTATTTCGGGTCAACCTTGTTGAGTTATTTCGGGTCAATGAATAAAATATAAAAAGTCATTTTAAGTATATTTTTCTTTTGTCGGGTCATTTTCAGGTTGGGTGATTTTTGTGTTGAGTCGGGTCTAACCGGGCTTCGGTTCACATTCATATGTTATATTTCTGGTCTCGAGTAAGCCTTTTCGAGCGGGGTTGCTTTTATCAGGTCTAATCACAACCTTTCAGTATTCTAAATCAGTAATTCTGAGCATTCTAATTATATACAGAAAGGCTGTGATTAGCTTTTGTCGGATTAGTCTTGTCTAAAACAATTACAATGAACTAAAATAGAATTATTCATGAGCATTAATGTAACTTCTACTTAAAAAATGAGTATTTACATTATTAAAAAACTATGAAACAATGTTTATCTAAAAAGATCTAACGTTTTCCAACAATCAAATGTAAATACAAGAATTTGTGAATATTCTAGGATGAACTGAAAAGTGTTTATCTAAAATGAAGTAGGTATACAATTACACAAATTCTCATTTTGAAGATGGACACTATCCGTCACAAACTGAAAACGGATAGAGTCCTTCTCACAATATGCAAGTGGTAAAGACAAGTGGATGACAAATGTCAACTAGATCTCCCCACTTGACCTCCCACTTGTATATTATCATAAGAGCACTATCTAGTTTCAGCTTAGTTTCAGCTTGTGATGAACAGTTCCCGTGTCTTTAGTAATACATACTGATGCAATTATATTAATCCCACTTTCCTATCATCTCACAAAAAAAAAATTAACCCAGTCAATCCTTTATCACAAATAAGCTTTTTCCAATCCAGTCGTGACTTCTCATCAGCTCCAATGCAAAAAAAATTACACCCAACCAAATTTGTTCTCTCTCAACTCCACAAATGTTTTTTTTTGTGTTAAAAGGGTCAAAATTAAAATAATTGAGATAAAGATTAAATTAAAACCATTACAAAAAAATTGTATCAACAAGACACAATGTAAAATGCATAACATCAGTCAGTCAATAAAAAAACTTACCTTGATGTCGATTTTTGGCTCAACATCAGCCAGTTAATAAATATGCTTTAAAAAAAATCAGAAAATAAATTCAAAATAATTTCGCTCAAACGAACCGCTTTTAAGTAATACTCGTACTCGGTAATTCTTTTGTCGAAACCATCGACCAAGAATGATTTAGCAACTTAAAATAAAACAATAAAACAAACTATAGTACATTACCCTTTTTTTTCACAAATTTCCGTTTGTAACGAACTAACGATAGCTAACTTGTGACATTATGAGAGGTCACAAGCGAGATTTGCTAATTATTTTTTTTGAAGGACATTACCATATTTTTTACAACTTAAACAATGTGAAGTAAACTGTTTATTTTTGAACATTTCAAAAAAAAAAAAAGGAATGTTTGACTTCACATCCCTTGTTCGACTTCTTCCACAACCGTCTCGACGGGTTGCCTTCCCGTCAACCGCCTATCTCTCCTCCCCAAAAACTCGGCCGTCTCGAACAACCCCGATAAATTCAATCCAGACGACATCGATATAATCTCAAAAGCATTCATACTTGCAGTACGCTCCATCATTGTACTCTTTTTCTCAACCTTGTTCTCCTTCTCACCCAATGACGCCAAGTCCCCTAACGATATACTCCTTGGATACACCATTCCTTGATTCTTAAGCCACGCGTCGTTTACAATCTCCTCGATACTCATCCTTGTTTCCGGGTTCGGGTCAAGCAACCGGGTGATCAAACCCCGGACAGGCTTCGAAACCCAAGACGGAAACCTGAATTCCTTGTTACGCATCTTACGATACATTAGGGCTAAATTGACATGATCAAAGGGTAAATTCCCTGTCAAAAGAACGAACAACATTACACCACAAGACCACGCATCGGCTTTTGCACCGTCGTAGCCAACCTGAGTTCGGCCTACAATCTCGGGAGCAGCGAAAGCCGGTGTCCCACAAGCGGTCTGTAATAAATGAACCGGCGGTCCGTCATTCATGACGGCTGAAAGTCCAAAATCAGACAATTTGACATTGCCTTCACCGTCAAGTAATAAATTCTGAGGCTTAATATCGCGGTGAACAACTCCATGTTGGTGACAGTAATGAAGAGCGGAAACAAGCTGATGAAAACACCGTCTCGCAAGAGGTTCAGGGAATCGACGTTCAGGTCGACGAGATAGTTTCCCAGCTAAGTCTCCGCCTTTGGCCAATTCCATTACTAAATAGATTTTTTGTTTGGTAGCCATGACTTCGTGAATACGAAGAATATTTGGGTGATCAAGTCGACGCATAGCGGAAACTTCTCCAACTATACGTGGGTAGATAGAAGGATGTGTTTTGTGTTTGTCGATGATTTTAATAGCAACGGATTTGTTTGTTTCGAGGGAACGAGCGTAGTAGACTTTAGCAAAACAGCCGTGGCCGAGGAGACGGCCTAGATGGTATTTTCCCATTACGATTTTGTCGGTGGTGGTGGTGGTGGTGGTGGTTGAGGAGGTTTCCGGTGGGTTTGATTTTGCGGCTGCTGCCATTTCATTTGAATTGGGAATTTTGGTTGGAAGAATTTGTGCGAATGAGTTGAATGAATCTCAGAATTCTAATTGTAAAGGATTTTGTGCCTGCAAACGGCAAGGGGAGACTGGTCTATTGTAAATTGTAATCATAGTGGATTCTTCTTATAATCATCTCCCTTTTTTATTCAGTTAAATATCTTGCCGTCATTCTATGAAGTACTAGACTTGGCATTTCGGGCCAAGGCACGTCGGGCGGCCCGGACTCGGTAACAGCACGAGCCCATGGGCTTGCATGTCTTGGGTTAGGGTTGGATAGGGGTGGGGATTTGGGCACGGCGCAAAGGCCCATTACGTATGCCAGGGTCGGGCCAAGAAAAAGTGGAAGTTACGAAGCACGGCCCAACAGCCTAATTTACATTCAACTGATAAATTTTTGTAGGATGTGTTACATAACTCGCCATTTACAACTATACAACTAATACAAGTTTGTATAATAGTATTGATCAATGTATCTTTTGTTCAATTATTATTATTATTATGACTTTTTAGTCTTAGGATTTTCAAGTCATTTATTATTGGGAAAAAGTTTGTACTCACTCCAATCTAGTCATTTGTTTACTTTTAGTTTTAAACAAAAATCAATAGGAGAGGGGATACCATATATTTTACTCAACCTGATCGAATCACGTATAACGACCCGTATATATTCAAAACAGAACTAACTCGTATTTAACCCGAATCCAAAATGATCGAAGTCGTAACTCGCATTTTCAACCCATTTGACAGGTCTACCCGTTTAATAAAATTTGGTATATTATAAGCAACAAGTGAGAAGATTTGATATGTATTTAACCTGTTTTAACTCTTAAGCTTATATGTTCAGTAAACAAGTTTTTACATATTGGGCCCCTTCAAATCGGGGCCCCCTGTTCGATTGCAGGGTTTGTACACCCATCTAGCTGGCCGTGAGTCGAAGGTCCACTCCATTTTACCTCACCTTATCTTATTCCAAGCAGTCTTGCTTGTGGCGGATTTATATATTCGTCACAAGCTTGTAACGGGTCGGATCCTTCTCACAAGCTTGTAAGTCGGAGGGCAAGTGAAATATAAATGGTTTCCTACTTGGCCCCCCACTTCCAAGTTTGCGAGAGGAATTCGACCGTCACAAACTTGTGGCGGATAATGACCGTCGCAAATGAAAATTGGTGATCTTATTCACCCTTCACCCCCCCACTCTGCACCCTTCACCCTTCACTCTTCACTCTTCACTCTTCACCTTGTCACCTTGTGTTATTAATCTTAAAACACACAAATACTTGTGAAAGTGAATTTGGGGGAAAATCACCTTTACAATTCTTTAAATCTTTATAACCTAATCAAGACTAATCAAGTTTAATAAATTTCATCATCCAAATCGCCTATACTAACCAGATTAACGATCTTTGTCTCCTTCATCCTTTCAGTTTCATTTAAAGGTAAGTTATTCTTGTTTATTAAATGTTACTAAATATTAATGCCTTAGTATTTTGTTTATTTGTTTATTTATTTACAATTTCAAAATGAATACCCCATAGATTTTACATCATTTATTATCATTTCCACCAACCAGCAAATCTCACTTGCCACGGGGACTTTAGACGGGTCAAGGCCTGAGCAAGTGGAGGGAAAATTGAGCACCCCACTTACCCCCGACCCCACCACCCAAACTTGCTTTTTGTGGGGCTTAATCCGTCTTAAGTTTACGACCGGTCACCCCGTCACAAATAAGAATTTGTATCCACCAAAACCCTAGACGTTAGCATTTTCAATTTCAAAAACCATCCTTTCAATTTGTAGCCGGTTGACATCCAAGAAAACGAAGAGCATGAAGAAGGCCAAATCATCATCAAACAGTAAACATAAGATCCATGTACCCGAATTCAAGTACATCCCACCAGAAATTTTGATCCGCATTCTCGCAAATTTACCGGCGAAAACCCTGTTAACATTCAGGTGCGTCTGTAAATCCTGGCGCTCCATGATTGATAACCCTGATTTTATTTCCATGCATCTTAAACATTCTAGTATAAATTCCGGCAATCGCAAATTCTTATTAGCCCTCGAGGGGTTGGGATACTATGCTGAATATGGAGGATACAAGTTGACAGTACGTGAGGCCGACACCTTTCAAGAAACTGCTCGCCTTTTCAAGAATAGGGAAATGTGCACGTACCATATTAAAGGGAGTTGTAATGGATTGCTTTTAGTTCGACAATGTAGTGCTGCTTGTTACGTGGATGAATTGAGAGTGGCGAACCCTTGTATTCGGAAATCATTGCGACTTCCCAAGTGTCCGCTTCCCTTGTTCTTTATCGATGATGCTATATATGTGTTCGGGTATGCTCCTGTTCGTAAGGATTACAAAGTGATTGCTGTTGTACCTGATAATAAAAAACCTGCACACGTGTATGTTGCGGCTTATAGTCTGGGAAATCAGCAATGGACTGTCAGAAATAATGGCCTAAGTTTCGAATGCTGGGAGTTGAATAGGATGTTTCATGAAATATCCGAGTATAAATTATCACCAGTTTCTGTATCCTTTCAAGGGGCAATATACTGGATTGGAAATGGTCCGTCTGAGAATAGTATCCATGGGGAGGAACCGGCTCATCTCGTTTCCTTCGACTTTGATTCTGAAAAAATCACCTATCTGGAACTGCCGAAAGCTGTGCTAGAAAAACGGTCATTGAGGTTTGTGTTTCTTCTTAGGGAGTCGCTGGCGATTTTCAGTATTTCACATGACAGTACCAGCATATGGGTGCTGGAGGAAAATGGGACATGGACTCAGAGGTTTGCGGGAGATTCGAGTTGGGATGAATATGATGTATTCCTCACTTGCAAGTTTTCAAAGAATAAGATATTCTATTGCGAGAGTGGTGGTGGGTGTTTTATTTGCGGAAAGTATTCCTATAATATTGCGCCTAGGCAAGTGAATGAACTCAGAAAATCTATGAGCCGTTATCTATTCCTCGAAACGTATTTGGATAGCTTGGTTTGCTGTAAAGAGTACGGACAGTGGCTTAACTACCTTATGGGAGGTGGGGTCTGGAGGTTTTCGTAGTCTAACTGAATAGACCGTGAGCACGTACTCAATTGTGCCAATTTTTGCTATGTAACACCCCTGTATTTTTTTGGTTTGTTCTTGAATTTACGTTATGAGTTTATGAACCCCTGCTCAAATTTCCTGGCTCCGCCACTGCATATGGAGGCTATTAACCAAGGTTATTCCCATGAATAAGAGAGAGTACTACTACATATGTTTTAGGGTCAGTAATACTATAGATATATATGTCTACTGCTAAACTTTATTGTTAATTGTTTAATTACGAGTTTTATTAGTAATTTTGAACATATATTTAAGCATTATTGTAAGTGAAGTACTTATCTACTTTTGTGGAATGGTGAATGTTGTTTTATGAACTAATGATTGAAGGTTTTAGGTGGAATGCGATGCAATCAAAGCTATAACCGCAGCTACGGTGCGTCAATTTGGTACGAGTACAGGGGATTGATATGTTATAAACCACTGCAGCGCCTACGTAGTTAGTTTGCTAACCAGGGAGCTGCAGCTTACGATAGTCCTAAACTCATAATTGATGAGGTTTGAATGTATTGCTGCTGCTAGTCCTGGTTAGCATTCTGGCCATCATAGGGTGTATCAGGGATAGCAGTTATTTCATATGTTTAGGGGTCGTTTGGTTCGCAATAGGAGTTGCAGTTTAGGGATAGAAATTTCTGTTTCTGTTTCTTTAAAATGAAGAATGTTATAAAGTAATCAAGCAGTTTTGACCAGTCGACATATAATAAAGTAAAATTGTACTCGTATGAACTATGAATTGTTAGCATTAGACCTCTTTAGGCAGGGGTGCATAAATTGCAACTACACCCCCTGTTCTACTAAATCAGTAGAATTTGATTTTGTAAAGAGGAACATCTAAATTTGAGGTCATTGTCTCAATATTTTGTAATCGCTTTGGGATTTGCCAAATGCCAACAACTGACCTGGCAAAACATGTCAATCAGGTTGGGTATGGGTCGCGTCGGTTTGGGTGAGGTTATTTCGGGTTTGGCTGATTTCCGGTAACCTGTTGTCGGGTCACTTTTGGATTATTGACTAAAGCACTCTCTTGAGATATTTTGGGTCACTTTAAATCATTTTGGATTGGATCAGTTATGGGTCGAGTCTTTTCAGGTTGTTCATCTCGGGTTAGGTTAACATTGAGTCAACTAAGGTTCAGGTAGGGTCGGGTCAATTCAACTTTCGGATCAAATTCGAGTCAAACAAATTCGGGCCTTTTTCGAGTTTTGGATCAACCTCTTCAGATCTTACCCGTTTCACCAGGTCTAGACAAGTCACAATCATACTCTTTGTATTTGCTTAAATTTTCAATATTTTCAATAGTTTTGGATCAACCTCTTCAGATCTTACCCGTTTTGCAAATGATGATTTGAAAGCATAAACATCTTTATATGACTGATTTATTTGCACGAATAAATCTATGAGCTCACGTTTAATATTGGAAAAGTATTCCGAGAGCTTGGTGTTGTCCAAAGGCTACGAATCCCGTGATTTGAGATATCTCCCATAAAATAAAGAACACGACCCTGTTTGTTTTACCAATGGTTTTTTGAAGGACCTTCTGCTGTTATTCAACAAAACCATAGATATGTTAATCGCTTAATTTTTTTTTCTCTATTCTTTTCTAGATTTTTTTATTGCTAATCGCTTAATTTCTTATTCCCACTTTACGATGAAGCAACAATCCGTGTTAAAACCGATTTGAGTGTCCGCTACATATGCTGCACCTCTGCAAGAAAACTGAAACTTGCTGTCATTCTTGAAAGTTGGCCTTGTACATCTGTGAAATTTCTCCTTGACAATCAGTAAATACGTGATTGTTGTTTTGTAACTGAGCCGATGATTTGAAGTTTTGCATCGTATGTATGAGTGATTCATTCGCAACTGACCATAAGAGTATAAGACTGATCATGCGCAATAGTCGAGTTTTGATGTGCTGTTTAGGTTGCCAGATTTGTCATCATAGTTCATTGTTGCTATTCAACAAAAAAATGACCAGTTTTGTGAAACATTTAATGCAGCTCTGTTTGTAGTTTATGCTTCAGTACAAAACCTGATTCGCGAACCTAATTAATTATCCGTAAAAATCTCGTCCATGGCCTTCAAAAGCTCAGAGACGGCCGTATATGTGTATATAACGAGATTGATGGGTAGAGTTATGGTAAAGGGATAATTAATCATGCCAATTACTACAAGTTTTCCCGATACTTCATTTCATTTTACTATTGACATAGAAAGCTTAGTACAAGAATTGTTCATGGTTGATAAACGGTTATAGTCTGGATTTGAGCGGGTAGGACACAAGGGAGGTGAACTATGGCACTCGAATTTTAACACCTTTGCCTTTGTAAAGTCTCGATTGTGAGATGTAATTCGCAATTTATTCACTCAATTAGCAAATGGAGAAAACTATAGTAACAGTTGTCTTACACAAGTATACCATTAACAGAAGAAACTCTTAAGGAATTTTTCCAAATGAAATGAAACATGGACAAGCTAGTAAGCTACCATACATAAGAATGAAAAGAAAAAAAGGACATCAAATGACATTTAGAGCTTTAGAAACTCTTTATAAAATCGACCGTCTAAATTGTGATTGCTTAATGAAAGTGATTTCATATGTAGAAAACGAGTACTCCATATATTGAGTGACATTTGGTGCTTTAGAACCTCTTTTTGAAATCACCGGTCTAAATTATAATTGCGTTATAAAAGTAATTTCATTGGTGTAATACTAAACCTACTTAAAGACATATATCTATACTAAACGGAACTACGTAAGTTGGATTTGATGTGGTGTTTGGTGAAATGTGCATCTCATTTCTTAAAATAGGTTAAGACAATTATAAATTTTATTTAAAATAAAAAATGAGTCAAATAAATATCACCTTTGTAAAGCTAATTGCTTAGGGAATTGAAAGTCCTATGCAGCAGCGAGGAGTTAGTTGCATAGAGATATAGATTCTCATTTATGACGGAGACTATCCGTCTTAAACTTAAGACAGGTTAAATATACCAAGCACCGTACTTATTATCTAGAAAATAACAAAAAATTTGTCAAACGATTTTACCAAATCCGGGGAATTGCATGCAGTCAACCAATTTAAGTGTATAGATAAATAAGTGTATTGTTATACTTGGAAATCAATTGAACTGCAATACCATATCCCTTTCATTTGGTACTCTAGCTTATCAAACTCTTACAATGAAGAGCAGTAATAATCCCACAAATTCATTGAATTTGCTCTGTATTTCAGAATCCAAGTACTTACCACCCGAAGTTTGGACTCGTATTTTGTCAACGTTACCCGCGAAAACACTATTAAAATTCAGGTGCGTATGTAAATCTTGGTGCTCTATTATCGATAACCCTCATTTCGCTCACATGCATTCCCAACATTCCCAAATCAATTCTGGGAATAATAAATTATTGGTAGCCCTCGAGGGTATGGGATACACTGGAGGTCAAGGGTGTGTGTTGACAGTTTGTGATGCTGAAACTCTTTGTAAAATCGATCACATTTTTCGAATACATTCGTATAAGTACCGTCTTATAGGTAGCTGTAATGGGTTGCTTTTAGTCGAACGATCTGCTCCTCAGGGATGCCATAAAGAGTTGAGATTATGGAACCCTTGTATTCGCAAATCGTTGATACTTCCTACTTGTTCAATTCCCACTTCTTTGCTCTACAATAGTTGGTATTTGTTCGGGTTTGCCCCTGATATTCAGGATTACAAAGTCGTTGCGTTTGGATTTGAAAATAGTCAAGGGGTACAGAAAGAAAATATGTATTTCGCAGTTTATACACTCAATAATCGACAATGGACCGTCAGAAGTAATCTCCTCAATGTCAGTAGTCTGAACAATTATAATAGTATGTTTTGGATGTTTTATTCTGTATCAACTGCTGTTTTCTTTCGAGGCGCATCACACTGGCTTGGAAATAATGATAACCAAAGGCTTGCATCTACTCATCTTGCTTCCTTCAACTTTGATCAGGAAAAACTATCCTTTTTGGAACTACCATTTACTTGCGAAGAAAGAGGCTCCTTGAGGTTTCTTTTTCTTCTTGGGGGGTCGCTAGCCGTTTTCAGTATTTCTTTCGTAAGTTCCAGCATATGGGTGCTAGAACAGGACAACCAAAAGGGGTCGTGGACTCGATGGTTTTCAGGGCAATCAAGTCAGGATGGTTATGAAATATTCAAGCCGTGCTATGGTAATCTTGAAAAGGTGTTCTATTGTGAGAATGATGGCGGTTATTTAGTTTGCGGCAACAAGGCTTATAGTATAGCTAGTGGCCAAGTGCACCCGTTCAAAAGATATATGAGCTCTCATTTAAAACTGGAAATGTATTTGGAGAGCTTGGTGTTGTTCAAAGGATACGGAGCTCGTGATTTGAGGTCGTTCCCATGAATAAGAGAATTCTACTATGTGATATTTTGCTGCATATGCTGCAGGCCTGCAGCTCTGCGATATATATGAAACTCGCTGTCATTCTTGAGAGCTAATGTGAAGTCTGATAATTGCTGTACCCTGTACATCTGTAAAACTTTTCTTATATGAATGAAAAAAATTGTGATTGTTCTTTTTTGAATGATTGAGCTACCGATATATATGAAACTACCGATGTCATAACCATTACTGAACATTTGCTACATACTGCAATATTAATCAATTTTAGTCCATTTTGTTTCTTTCGTTGATAGCTTTTTCTCTATGGCATTTCGCTATATTAATCAATTTTAGTCCATTTTCTTCTGTTCGTTTGTTTACCATTAATTAAAAACGATCATCAAATGAAGGAGACGGAGGGAGTACTACATTTTGCACATCCATTGTTAGAATCTTCTTCTTGATAGTATTTAATGTCGTTCGTTTTATGCTGTTGTGATACGAATTTAAAAGGCGGAAGCGAGTAAATTAACACACGACTAAAACACGGACACTAGCCGAGTATTTGGTGACGGATATTTGACGAATTAGACCTATAATTCATCAATAAGGAACGAACTCAAGACCTATTGAGATCGAACGAGTTAATATTCAAGACGCGTTGAATAATTAACAATAAAGTGCTAAGCAACCAAACTGTGTTTTCTTATTACGATTTCTGAATGTCCCTATTACGTACAAACAAAGGCTTTAAATAACCTTTCAAACAAAGTGGTAATCAAAGAAAGCAACCCCAAGAGTTGTCATAAACAAATTATTTAATTTAAGCTAATTAAGACCATTTATTTTGCTGGAAATCGGGTTCCTTGAACTACCCTGTTTTTATTTGCAAACCCACTTGATAATTCGTAATAACTTCGTTAACTTCATTCTTCAATTGGTAGTCAGAAGGCAAATGAACTGGGCTCGTGATAGTAAACAAGCATTGAATCCCACGGAAGTATCAAACAACGGACCAAGGCTATCGAGCTCCGCATCATGTTGATCATAATTGCCTGAGCACATAAGATCTGACAGACTAGCTTGTTTACTAGCTTGTCGGTGTAAATCAAACCCTTGGTGTAATTACACTTATACATTGTCAGTAATTATTGGTTTAATATTGTTATATAAATGGATGTTTTGATTAACTATGCTTCGATATTAATAAGACACTCAACAATATTTTTGTACTCCTTCCGTTTCAATAAAGCTGTCACGACTAGGCTAAGACCTCTTTGGTATCGGATCAATATATATAGAAATAGGGAAGAATTTGAAATGATTGGTAGCAGGATTGACAGAAGGGCTAAGGGCCAAATTAAAGGCAAGCTTTCGGTAACTTGAAGAGTTGAAGACTGAACATTAATTAACTGAAAGCGCGTGCTGAGATTTGTTGCATTATGTGTATTGATGATGACAAGTCCTCAATAACTAGCTTGGTTAATTTGCTTTGTGTATGGTTTAGAGTGGCTGCAGGAAACAAGAGATATGCTGAAAGATTGAAGGATTGAGAGCTGAAGAAGCATGTTGAAGTCTTGCGTCTAGAAATTGTAAGGGTGACTAACTTTGGGCTTAACAAGTCAGAGCTATTTTGAACAGTTTCTCAAACTGTTCAAATCAACTCTGACCATTGATATCCAATCAAATAACGTTGAAAATATTTTTCTCAAATATTTCGAAAGATCTTATCTGCTAAACTTATACGTACACTTTTCTGTTTTTGAAAAACAAGAAAGTATTTTGTGAGAATAATAAGTCTATCTTTTGTGCCTTAAAATAAGGAAGATTTTATAAGAAGATAAATTTATTTTCTAAAAAATACTTTCCTAGTTTTATGAAATTCTCATGTGCTTTACTGTTATTTAACTAGAGAGTTTCAATTTGAGAAAGGCACTCCTTGAGCAAGCAAATCACACGTTTAACTGAACAAAGTTTTAAGCTTTTATTTTCTTTGAAAATCCTTTTGAAAACTTGTTCTTATATTGGATATCAAGGGCTTGAATTTTAAGTCATCTATTAGGCTATTTTGTTCTCCATTGTTCTAACTTGTGAACCATATAAGGAGACATAGTAGTTGTAATTTTCAATTTGTGAGAGAGAAATTTTGGGGTACGGGTTTGTACTCAAGTTGCACGATCGGGTTGATCGTGGGGGTCTTTTTGTAATCGGGTTGATTTATTAAGAAGATATTAATAAGAGAGATAGTGGACGTAGACCTTTAGAGAGTAGGTCGAACCACTTAAAAATCGTTGTGTTCGTCTTTTATTTGTTCGTCACTCTTTACTCTCGTATTTAATCTCGGTTGCAAATTGGTCAGAATCAGTACTGCACAGAACTCACTGTTTTAAACAGTACGTTGAACTGTTTAATCTGCCTGTGTACTGTTTCTGCATCGATCAGTTTCAAGTTGTGTGTTTCAATTTTTAAAAGGATACTTAATTCACCCCCTCCCCCTTTTAAGTATAGGATCTATAAACTCAACAATTGGTATCAGAGCCTCGTGCTCTTGATTGCTTTACCGCAAAGAGTTTGATCCTTTGAGTTTATTTTTCTGTTTATCTCGCTGAAATGAATTCCAGATCCGTCAAATGTCCTGTCTTTGATGGCATGGACTATGGCTGGTGGAAAAATAGAATGATGCATTTCATTCAAGGAACTGATTATGAATGTTGGGCAATTATTGAAAGTGGCCCTCTTGTTATTACGACCACCGATAAAAATGGTGTTGAAAGTCCTAAAGCAAGAGCGGCCTACACTGCCGATGACTATAAGAAGGCAGAAAAGAACTCTCGAGCAATATCCCTTTTACAATCTGGCTTGATAAATGAAGAGGCTGGCCGTATTGCTGGTTGTAAGACGGCTAAGCAAATTTGGGATACTCTCGAGTTAGCCCACGAGTGAACATTGCAAGTGAAGAAACTTCGTATTGATCTTCTAATGCAAAAATACGAGGCCTTCAAAATGCAAAACGATGAGTCAATTAAAAGCATGTCTTCCCGATTTTCAAGCATAACTAATGAACTTTCAAATCTTGGTCGCTCTTTTCAAACTGAGGATATTGTCCGTAAAATTTTAAGAAGCTTAACCAAGAGATGGCTAGCCAAGGTCACTGCTATTGAAGAAGGCAGGGACTTAACCACTCTTACCTATGAAGCCCTAATGGGTTCTCTTATGGCACACGAAATTGCTCTTGATGATGCCGAAGAGATACCCAAGGCTAAGGGGTTAGCTTTGAACGCCTTCTCAAGTGAAAATGAAAGTGATCTTGAGGAGGAGGTTGCGTTGTTATCCAAACGTATTGCAAAAATAATCAGAAAACAAAACCAAGGAAAGTTCGAAAATTTCTCATCAAATAAATCTGTTCCTTCGTCATTCTCATCTTCAACATCTCGTTCTATGTCTAGAATGGGATGTTTTAAATGTGGAGATCGTGATCATCAGATCCGAAATTGTC